>RJWM01027033.1:0-27170 GCA_004363535.1 Dasyprocta punctata | reverse complement strand
TCAAAAGAAATACAAAGGGAGAGAAGCACATTGTATTTTGCTTCTGCTCTGTCTTAACAAGGCAAGAAAACCCATCAGTCACCCACACAGATGAGCACACCCTAGCAGGGGTGCAGTTACAAAACACCAGCAGACACATAGGTACTGAGCAGGTACTTTAGGAGCAAACCTCTATCCAAGCATTACATAAATAAAAATATGACAAAAGCAAAAATAAAAACAAATACGTTTCCAAAAAATAGTTTTTGACCCTAATCATCATCTCTGATTCTACAACCATTCCTTTGGAATGGGTAGACTGACAATAAAAATGTCCTCAGGGCAAACTGGACCATGTGCAGTATGACTGAAGCCTTCTCTTAGCTTGGCACCTACTTCCCTACCTGTAGAGTCTGGGAGACAAGGAGAAGCCATTGATATATTTAATGAAAGAACACAACAGAGGTGAGGATAAGCCAGGTCTCAGCTGTGTTCCTAAGAAAATGTCTGTGCCTCACATGTTCCTGCTCCCCTGAAACCCCTGAGAACACTCGTGGTCAAGCCTGGTCACATCAGCCTCGAGAAATGGCAGAACACGATCCTGATGCCATTCATGACATAAGACACAGGATGGCAACAGTACAGAGAAAAGGGTTTTGAGATTTTAGATAAATCATCACGAATCTTCCCAACAAGCTATAAAGCAATTCCAGTATCATATGTGGTTTATAAACAAACAGCCTGAGTGAGGTGAAGTAGTTTGTCTGAGGGCACACTGCTAGTGAATTTCAGGGCAGCTTTCAATCTAGGTCTTCAATAATGTCATCTTCCATGCTTACTTCAAAATGTCACTCTAGTTTGATAGACAGTGAAAAAATGATGATTAGAGATGTGAGCTATGTTCCTGAGGCTCCCAGTGCTGGACCACCTTCTTAATTGCCCAGGTAAGATAAAATCTGATCAAAGACATCCCTGACTTTGTCCTGACCTGGATATACCAAGAGAGACTTGAGCTCAAAACCAGTCATCTGGACCCTACCCCAGGGGTCTTCCCACTCCCCCTACAGGAAAAAGTGGCACTTTTCTGTCCTCCGTGATGGGACAGTGCTGTTTTTATTGCTCAGTGGCGTCACCAGTAAAAATGAGAATAAACCCACACAGCCCCCACCACGCAGCAGTGAAAATCAGATGAAATAATCCCAAGGCTGAGAGTTTGCTCCAGATGATTTTAGAGGAGAGAGGCTGACAGCTTCTGGAGGCCACCATGTTGGCGGCCCTCTGCAGAAAGCAGAAGCCCCGCTGCTCTGCTGTTGAATGGGGCAGAGTGAGGGCTCAGGACTGCAGAGCCTAAAGACTCTAGAATGTGCCATGGTCTAGATGAAGTCTTCAATACTGTTCTTAGGTACTAAAATTAAACTTTCTCAGAGGAATGCCAAGCCTCCAGCTCCATGACTTCTTGCAGGTAAAAGGTTATCCATCTGTTCGGTTCAGTCAAATGATGATTTAATTCAATTGGGGCTGCTATAAACTGAACATTTGTGTCCCCTCAAAATTCATATGGTGACACTCCAGCTCACAATTTACTTTTGCAGACAGGGCCTTTAGGAAAGTAATGAAGTTTAAATGAGGTCCTAAGGGTAGACTCCATTGACAGAATCAGTGGCCTTCCAAGCGGAGACACCTGAGAGCACTGTTTCTCCACCACGTGGTGGAGAAAAGTGACTCTATTTCCAAGACAGGAAGAGACCTCTCACCAAACCCTGACCATGCAGATCTCAGGCTTGCAGGTTCCAGAACTCTCAGAAAATACCACCAAGGGTGGAGGCATTAAGCCACCAAGAGTGGTACTTGGCTATGACAGGCCAAGTTGACTAACACGGGGGCAAACTCGTATTTCAAGACTGGTCAGTCAGACAAAACAGCCTGAGCACCCAATCATGAAAGAGCTTTCAGAGTCTCATTACCAACATATAATCATAGAACAGACTAGGGGTGAGATGAATTATGAGATAACAACAATGAAAACATGCTTTTCTTACCCACTTGCATTTTTTTTTTTGCTGTTCAAAATCATATTTTTAAATTTTAAACAGAAAAAAGTAACAGATTACAGTAAAACAATTTCAAAACAAGCCAATACGAGAGTAACAATAATCGACACACTGCATATTGTTATATTCACAGTAGTTGTTTAGAGTGTAAGATATAGACATGAAACATTGTTCAGAAAATTATTAGCACAAAACTTTTTCCTCAATGAATCAAGAGAAACCAGCTATATGACTGTGTTTTCTGTTATGACTGCTATATTATTTTCAAAAAAAATTCACAGTAAAGATGTAATCTGAAAATGACCCTGTGAAAACTACTTTTCACTCAAAATTCTTTTTCTTTAACTATCTTAACTAATTTTTTATATACGTACATGGATTTTCTTTCAATTTGTCACACAAGTGCAACAATATGATGGTTACATATATGTGACTTATTTAGTTCACTAATAACTGTATTTTCAAGGTGCATCCTAGTTTATAGTTCTTTATAGCCGAGTAGTACTCCATTATATAAAAATACCACATCTTTTTTGTCTGTTCCTCAGTCGAGGGGGATTTAGGTTGCTTCCAAGATCTGGCTATTATGAACTGTGCAGCTATAAACATAGGTGCATATATATCGCTGTGGTGTGATGTTTTTAGTTCTTTTTGGAAGATACTCAGGAGGGGAATAGCTGGGTCAAATGGGACCTCCAATCCTAGCTTTTTGAGGAATCTCCACACTGACTTCCGCAGTGGTTGCACTAGCCTGCATTCCCACCAACGGTGGAGAAGGGTTCCTTTTTCTCCACAGTCCCTCCAGCATTTGTTATTGGTTGACTTCTTAACACTAGCCGTTCTTTCTGGGGTGAGGTAGAATCTCAGTATAATTTTCATTTGCGTTTCTCGAATGACCAGTGCTGTTGAACATTTTTTCACGTATTTGCTGTTCGTACTTCTTCATCTGAGAAGTGTGTGTTCATCTCAGATGCCCATTTTTGGATTGGGTATTTAAATCTTGGAGGACTGATTTTTTAAAGTTCTTTATATGTTCTTGAGGGACAGCTGGAAAACATTTTCTCCCACATTGTGAGTTGCCTCTTCACTCTGTTGGTGGTTTCTCTTGCTGTGCAAAAGCTTTGCAATAAGATGAGATCCCATTTGTTGATTCTTTGTGATAGTTCCTATGCAATCTGGCTTTTATTCATAAAATCTTTGCCTATACCAGTGTCTTCAAGAGTTTTACCTACTTTATCTTCCAGCAGATTTAATGTCTTTGTTTTAAAGTTGGGATCTTTAATCCATTCAGATTTTAACTTAGTACATGGTGAAAGATATGGATCTAGTCTTAATCTTTGGCATGTGGAATGCCAGTTTTTCCAGCACCATTTATTAAAGAGGATATCTTTCTTCCAATGAATGTTTGGCACCTTTGCCAAAAATAAGGTAACTTACTGTGTCTGCAGTTGTTTCTGCATCTTTTAATCTATTCCATTGACCTTTGGGTCTATTTTTTTGCCAGTACCACACTGTTTTTATCACAGTAGCTTTATGATATAATTTCGGGTCAGGAATTATGATGCTCCCTGTCTTGTCTTTGTTGCCCAGGATCGACTCTGCTATTCTAGGTCTCTTCTGGTTCCAGATGAATTTTAGGATTGTTTTCTCTAATTCTGTGATGTATGCTATTGGAATTTTGATTGGCATTGCACTGAATCTGTATAACAGTTTTGGAAGTATGGCCATTTTCACTATATTGATTCTTCCTACCCATGAGCACAGGCTATCTCTCTATTTTCTAGTATCTTCTTCAATCTCCTTTTTCAGAGTACTATAGTTTTCAGTAGAGAGGTCTTTTACATCTTTTGTCAGACTGACTCCTAAGTATTTCATTTTTTTTGAATGCTATTGTAAAAGGTATTGTTGCCCTGATTTCTCTCTCAATGAGATTGTTATTCGTGTATAAGAAGGCTATTTATTTTTGAGTATTGACTTTGTAACCAGTTACACTGCTAAATCTGTTTATTGAATCTAGTAGTCTTTTGGTGGACTTTTTGGGATCTTCTAGGTAGAGTATCATGTCATCTGTAAATAATGTTAGTTTAACTTCTTTCTTTCCTATATTTATTCCTTTTATTTCTTTCTCTAATTGCTCTGGCTAAAGTTTCCAGGATTATGTTAAATAAGAGTGGAGACAGTGGACAGTTCCTGATTTTAGAGTGAAAACTTTCAGTTTTTGTCCATTTAATATAATGTTGGCTGTTGGTTTGTCACAGATGGCTTTTATCAGATTGAGATAGAGACCATCTATTCCAATTTTCTGTAGAGTTTTTTTTATCACGAATAGATGCTGGACTTTGTCAAAAGCTTTTTCTGTATCCATTGAAATAATCATATGATTTTTATCCTTGGCTCTGTTAATATGATGCATTACATTTATGGATTTATATATGTTGAACCATCTCTGCATCCCTGGGATGAATCCTACTTGATCATGATGTACAATCTTTTTGATGATTTGCTGAAGTCTGTTTGCCAGTATCTTACTGAGGATTTTTGTGTCAATCTTCATTAGGGAGATTGGCCTGTAATTCTCTTTCTTAATTGGGTCCTTCTCTATTTTTGGAATGAGAGTAATGCTTGCTTCCAGGAATGAAACTGTGAGTATTGCTTCCCTTTCAATTTCATTAAAGAGTATGAGAAGTAGTGGTGTTAGGTCTTCATTAAATTTCTTGTAGGATTCAGCAGTGAATCCATCAGGGCCTGGGCTTTTCTTTGTTGATAGGTTTTTAATTACATTTTTAATTTCATTTATTGATACTGGGTTAAGATTTTTGTATCTTCTTGATTCAACTTTGATAATTCATATGTATCTGGGAATCTGTCCATTTCTTCTGTATTTGCCATGTTATTAGAATACAAGTTTTCAAAGTAGGTACAGATGATTTTCTGGATTTCTACAGGGTTTGTTGTGATTTCCCACTTTTCATTCCTAATTACATGCATTTGATTTCCTTTTTTTGATAAGGTTGGCCAAGGGTTTGTCAATTTTATTTAATCTCACAAAGAACGAACTCTCTGATTCACTGATTCTTTGTATTGATTTTTTAGTCTCCAGTGTGTTAATTTCTGCTCTGTTCCTTATAATTTTCTCCCTTGTATGAGCTTTTGGTTTAGCCCACTCTTTTTCTAGAAGTCTGAGGTTCATCATTAAGTTGTTTATATAAGCTTGCTCTGTTTTCCTGATATGGGGTATTTACTGCTATAAATTTCCCTCTTAAGACTGCTTTCACTGTGTCCCACATGTTCTAGTATGTTGTATTGTCATTGTCATTCAACTGTAAAAACTGTCTAATTTCTTCTTTAATTTCATCTGTGACCCATTGATTGTTCAATAGGATGCTATTTAATTTCCATGTTTTGATGAAATTCTTGTGGTTTCCTTTGGTATGGATTTCCAATTTCATTGCACTGTGGTCTGACAGTATGCATGGGATAATTTCAATTCCCTTACATTTACTTAAGCATGTTCTATGAGCCAGTATATGGTCTATTTTGGAGAATCTCCCATGTGCAGCTGAAAAGAATGTGTATTCTGACGTTGTGGGGTAGAAGACTATAAACATCTACCAAGTCCATTTGCTCAAAAGTTTGATGTAGTGCTAATATTTCATTATTGATTTTTTGTCTAGTTGATCTGTCTTTTTGTGACAGTGGGGTATTGAGGTCTCCCAATACAATTGTGATCCAGTCTGTGTCTTTTGACTGGTGAATTGAGACCACTAAAATTAATGGTTAAAAGTGATAGGTGTTGACTTATCCTTGTCATGTTGTTTTCCTATTATTGGCTCCCATTTTTTTTCCTTTTCCATTCCCTCTAATTGTTTGCCTTTCCTGGTGGATTCCTTCTATTGGGGTTCATGGAACTGTAGTTCTTATTATCTTTCTAAAATGTCCTTCAGAACATTTTGGAGTACTGGTTTAGTAGTTGTGAATTTCCTCAGATGTTCTTTGTCATGAAAGTATTTTATTTCTCCTTCTATTTTGAAAGATAGTTCTGCAGGATACATAGATCTGGGTTTAAAGTTGTTTTTCTTTAGAACTTGGAGTACTTCACTCCCAGCTCTCCTTGATGTGAGAGTTTGTTCTGAGAAGTCGGCTGTGATTCTCATGGGCTTTCCTTTATAGGTGATTTGTTTCTTTTCCCTAACAGCTTTTAAAATTTTATTCTTGTGTTGAATTTCTGGAATCTTGACTACGATATGCCTAGAAGTAGATTTTTTTTTTATCATTGCTAATTGGAGTTCTATATGCCTTACTTATTTGTATGTCAAATTCTTTTTCTCTACCAGGAAAGTTCTCTGTCACGATGTCTGTCCTTTGTGGTATCTCCTGCTTGTTCATTAACTTGAATTAATCTTAAGTTATTCTTCTTTGTCTCATCAAGCATTGGCTGAATTGATTTCTCATGTTCCCATGCCAGTCTTGAGAAATCTTTTTCTGGTCACTAACTGCAAGCCTGTTTTCAATATCTGAGATTCTGTCCTCACATTGGCCTAATCTGCTTCAAATACTTTCAATGGAGTTTTTAGTCTCCTGAATCTGCTTGAATCTGCTTTATGGAATCCATTTGTTTCCTATGTTGTGCTTCCATAATTTGCTTAAGCTTGTTTATCTATTTTTTTGTCTGTGTCTGCTCTAACATCATTAAGCATGGTGTGTATTTTGGTAATCTCTGTGGTTATTTGAGAGATTATTTGTGATTTCATTTTTTCCAGAGCCTCATTCAATTGCTTTGATACCACATCAGAGAGACCTGGTAGGGGGCTTTTGGATTTTCCAACCTCATTGCCTCCTGGGTTTGTCTTTGGTGAATTGGGTATCTGAGGTTGTGTCCTGTTTAAGTGTCTTCTCATTTCTTTTTTAGTTTAATTCCTAGAGTGATACCTATTAGTTGCCTATGGTGGGTTGCTTTATTGGTGGTATTAAGGACATCCAGTTGATGATCACTTCTCTGAGGTATCTTCCAGGTGTAGCTGGTTCCTGGGCTCTGGGTCTATTGGAATCTCCCACCTCCTCAGTTTGTTAGAGATGAGAAGCTATTGCTTGCCTAGCCCAGTGTCTGGTTCTTTGGCACCATGCCTCAGCACTCTCTGTGACCCCCAGTAAATCTCAGTCCTGGACCATCAGAGCCAACAGCTATCCAGAATAATCATATTAATTCTGGCTGTAGTCGTACCCACAGCACCAAACACAGCCAACAAAACAATAAACTGAGCTAACCCCTGATTTGCAACCCTCAACCGTACAAACCAAATTTGTAACCATACAACAAAATCCAAAACAATTATATGTAATACAAAAGTCCACAATATGTAAATTCTGTCCTCAAGGGTGAGGACCCAAAATGGATTTAGGAGAAGACAGAGAAGTGGGAAAAGAGAAAGAGACTGTAAGTAGGTAGGAGGACAAAGCTGTGTACCACCAACTTATGGAAACCAATGCAGAAGACTGAGGGAAAAGAGAGCCAAAAGAGACAAAAAGTAGAACAGAACAAAACCACACCCAGAAGGAGGGCAGAAACCACACTCACACTCAAAAACAAAATAAGAAAGAGAGAAAGAAAGAAGGAAAGAAAGACAAAAGGAAGAAAGAAAGAAAATACTAGAAAAGAAAGAAAAAAAAATCCACTTCCAGGGTTCTCTCTGGATTCACTGGCAGACAGCCTGTGGAGACAGCAACCCAAATTGTGGCACTGTATCCCCGCAAGCCAGCAACGGCTCGTGGATGGAGTAGTAGACAACCTTAGCAGGTCCGCCCTAAGAACAGACTCCTTGGGCTTGCCCCAGTCCAAGCAATCTCCACGAGTCTGCATCCAGCTAGGAGCCACTGGGGGAAGCCAGCAACAGTTTTAGCCCCAGGCTTATCTGACCCAATTCCAAAATGGCTCCTGACCAATCACTCTCTCCTGCAGGAGGACCAAGTCCTCTGCACTCGCTGCCAGCCAGCACAGTCCTCCACGTTCGCTGCTCTCCTCCACCAACAAATGGTTCCACAGAGGCCCCTGGGGTCACCAGCCACCACCGTGACCATGTGCCCCAGGCTCTGACAGCTCCCCTCACACAGTGAGTCCAGCTCCGGTTGAAGGCACCGCCAGCTACCGCCTTCTTCTTTGCTGAAGTTTTTCTTTTCACTCTCTCTGTGGGCTTCGATTCAGACTTCAGACTCTTCCTGGGTGGGAACCCACTTCCCTCCTTATTGTCTTCTTCATGATAGTGTATTCCCGCGTCTACATGGTATCTCTCAGAGAGGCTGTTTTCTCTGCTGCCTACTACTCTACCATCTTCCTGGAAGTCTCTGCATTTACTTTTTAAACATTGGCTTTTGGACAATTAAAGAAAAATTTTTATTTATGATTTAATTCATTAACATAATTAGCTTTCTATTTGCAGACTATCCAAAACCCATGCCCATGTGTGCATCTTCATGGTCACACTCTTCTGGACAGATACATACCTGCGACTAATAACTTAAGGAAATGTTATGCTTCTATACTCACTATTCTTCGATCTTCTGGTTGTCTTCATAGAAAGTGCACATGATTTTATAAAAGTAAGTTACATAAAAGGACTGATATTGGAAAAACATGCCTCATGTTTAACCCTTTTTAACTGGCAATGATTTTTTTTTCTTCAGAATTGAGCCTATAAACAGTTTAAACCCAAATACCTCCCTTTTCCAATGTCAGTTACAATTTCTAGGGACAACCTTTTAATGATTTTTATTTTCAGTCTCTTCAATTTATCAGACTCAGAGAATTATCTACTTACTGATAGCCAAATGAGAATAATTAGGAATCAGCATACAAATGATAGTTTTTTTCTCTCTTACCTATTCCAGTTGCTTAAATTCATGCCAAAGTCTAGTTTACTGCATATTTGATGCCAAGTATTTTTAGTAAGTATCTGGATCTTTGCATTATCTAATTTTCTTTCTCTTCCTCTTTCTTAAAAAGCATTATTTAAAAATACTTTAGTCATATTTTCTGCTTGCCAAATTCCCGTTTGTGCCAAAGATCTAACTTAAAAAAGTCTTCCTTGGTCCAGATCAGTGTTCTGGAGAATTCCCACATAGAGCCATTTAGGATTTGCATCTGTTGCTTTCATAGATGGGTGGGTGGATGGTTGGCTGAATGAATTGTCCGCCAGATCTTTGCCTTTCCCTTGCTTAGTTTAGGTCTTCTCTTTGCTGGAGTACAATCAAAAGCATCTTCCTAAGAAAGGGCCTGTGGGAAGTAAACATTCTCCGTCCTTCCATGTCAGGCAGTCTTCATTCTACCTTCATGTCTTAATTGATAGGATGGCTACATGGAGAATTCTACCTTGGAAAAAAACTCCTCTCATCATTCTCATGGCCATACCCTACAGCTTTCTACCTTTGAGAAGTCTGACACATAATTGTTCCTTTTTAGGTATCTTGGTTACCACTCCCACAAACACACACACCAGGAGGGTGTAGGACATTATTTTTATTATGGTACTTTGAAATTTCATGACAATGTGTTTAAATGAGTTTTCTTTCTCTCTTTGTGACAGGCACTTAGTAGGCCCTTTCAATTTAAAGATCAAGCTCTGTGATATGATATTCATCTCATAGGTTTGTATTTATTTATTTATTTATTTATTTATTTATTTATTTTTTGTGGCACCAGGGAATCGAACTCATAATCTCGCACCTGCCAGACAGGCACTTAAGCCACTGAGCCAAACTCCCTGGCCCTAGTTTTTTGAGAAAGGGTTGCACTATGTAGCTCAGGATGGCCTTGCGCTCACGTTGCAGCCCAAGCTGGCCTCGAATTCACAACGCTCCTCCTACCTCAGCCTCCCGAGTGCTGGGATTAAAGGCGTGTGCCCCCATGCCCGGTTAGGTTTGCATTTAATTAGGGCATAAACATAAAACATGCTATTCAGGCCATGGTCCTAGTGATCATTAAGAAGCAGCAGTGTAATATTACTATCATGTTTCTTACTATTGCAGGTAGAACTGCTGCTCCCAGTACTATTACTACTACCATTCTAATACTGAAGAAGTGTGGGGCAGGAAGAAATCAGAGTTAAAATGTGTTTTTAGAATATTTGCTGGCAGCTACATAAATAAGTTAGATTAGTTACTTCCTGTTAACATAATTTACCCAGACTGATAGGAAGGCAAAAAAAAAAAAAAAGAATTTGGTGATTCCTATATTATAGCTCTTTTCCAAAAGCGGCATGAAAAGATAAGAAACATTAAACCATATCCTGGTTATTTCTTAGTCTTAAACATGAAACTGGCTCTTATTGTCAGAGAAATTTCAACAGGCTCACTGATTGGCCGCAAAGATCTTCTTACACAAAGCCTACCTCCCAACCAGCGTGCACACCTTGATCAAGACAAGGCACTTTCAATGCTTGGCTTTTTCTTCCAATATGAACTGTCCTCTGGGTGTTGGAGGCTGGCTGACCTTCTCTAGGGAGGATCATTTAGGGTCGTAAACAGAAACCATAAATCTCACAGAGCAATACTCATCCCACTCATGAATGCTATTTTGTGGACACGAAAGCTGGGATCCTGTGGAAGTAGTTAACAAACCCCAAAGAAGCAAAGCTCTCCCATGTGACAATCATCATACAGAGCCTGTGTGAATGAACAGTGACACCAAAAGATACGGCACAAATGCAGTTTCTCCACTTAGCTGAATCACATTTCTTTACAAAACATCATCTAAAATATGTTTCTCCCTTTTGCCTCCTGTTTCTACCATTTTAATAAGTTTCCCTTTCATTTCTGTATTCCATTTCCGTTTTCCCCTTGAAAGTGGCCAGGCTGTTAAATTAAAAACCTTCGTCTTCTGTATCTGCGTACACATTACTTTCCATTTCTATTCGGGGCCTAATTCTGATCCTTTAGCCTTTGGGTATTTGAAGCAGGTGCAAAAGGAGGCAGCGAGTTCAAAGGTAACTTCTGCATTTTTGGACCTCTTTGATTTGAAAGCACATTACCTTAATAATAAAAATATCTGGGTTACACATTTGATATACAAACCAGAGAGAATCAAATGTAGGGCATTTTCTTCTGATCTTTAAAGAAATGCCCTGATAAGGATTCCAAACTGATTTTCCAGTGATTCTCTGTTCCTCCATTACGTTATTTTTCTGTACCTTTCAAGCATCAACAGAGTCCTTTGGAGGCACTTAGGGTTATTGATTATGAAGCAGCAAAAATTTTTCACACTGCCAGAAGGGTGACACTAGCCTCATTTTTAGCTAGCTTTTCAATCATAGTATTGCCATTCATCAAATATATTTTATTCCATAATTCCTGTTAGAGTGAAACTAGCTTCCAAGTTACTGTTACTTATGGAAAAGTGACCACAAAAAAGTTTAAAATCTGTAGATTTAATGTGCCCAACACTTAATTTCATGCTCCGTTTGCCTCATTGTTCAAAGCAAATTGTTGTTAAAGGCTCCAGATGTGTGTGTGTGTGTGTGTGTTTGTGTGTGACAGCATACTTGTATTCAGTTCGTAATTTCAGTTTTTAGAATATTAGTATATTACATTTTTTAAATAAAAAGTCTGCTACACAGGAAAGGTATCAAAACATAATTTATAATCTATCAAATTAACTTCACAGTTCCTATTTGCAAAGAGTTCTGATTTCCAAGGTTAACATATTCAGCAGCACTTCTCCATTTTATTTTATTGTCTATTTAAACAAGACTACTTCCAAATGATGAAGGGCTGGACAGAAGGGCGGCACAAAAAAACAAGGAAGGTGCCTCTGCGAAATGTAATTCAGAGGATTTAAAAGCCACTTTAAACTAGTAAACCTAGTTTAATAACTATGGATGATGGCTTTGGGTCAGGTGCGTGCAAAGATGTCTGGATTAACCAAATAAGTGACCCCTCCCCAACTCCCAGAAGTTTAAAAGAAGAAAACTTAAGTATGAGGCATTTTAAGTATCAAGCACAAGACAAGTAGGTAGCTTTTTCTATATAATAATGAAGACCCATTCATTCACGAACTATTTTATCAAGCGCCCGCTACACACTGGGCTCTGTGGGGTGCACCATGTGAGGGAGACTGTCAATCACCTGCCCACACATGGCCTGCGACCTCCCACAAGACACAGCTTCAGTTCCCCCAGCCTGGCAGCGAGGGGCATCACCAGGAAATAACCCTGAGCGAGGACAGAGCCCAGGACAACTGTGAGCACCTCCATCTCCACTGCAGATGGCGTGGTCAGGGTTATTTCCTAATGTGACTAGTCGCTGAAATAAAAGCTGATATGAGTTGGAGGTATTTTGCATAAAATACTTCAACATATGAGAATTAAAATCACAAATTTTGTTACAACACTGATTTTATGGAAAAGCCCCTATTTTTCCATAAAAATGTATGTGCATCTTTTTAGGAATAGCATGGCCTTCAATCTGCCCTGAATTCTAATATGATATTGTCTCTCACACCAGTGTCACCCCAATATTCTTCCTCTTCTAAGAATTATTGAAATGTCCCCCATCCTATAACTACATAATTATAATGTCTTATAACCACACATTACTTTCTATTCTTTGATGGGCTAGGGATAAGAACACACAGTAACAATAACTCACCATTAAGTGCAGTGAATATTCATTTATTCATTTTAATTCATTTATTCTATGTTTATTAAGCATTTCCTGTGTGTCAGGAACTATGCTACCTGCTGGCAACATAAAGATGGAAAATCAGGATTTGGGGTCAAGGGTCTCAGGGAGACAGGGGAGAGCAGAGATGATGAAGCCAGTGACAGTGACACGGGTTGGTCCCTACAAACCGTGGGACGCCACTCACACACATTTGTGTGTTCTCTCAAACCGCTGAAGCTGGTGATGTGCGGGAGATGCGGCCCCATTTCCAAGCCCTATCTGTCAAACCCAACATAACTCATACCCAGCAAAGCTCCCAGCTTCCCCGCCTGTCATTTCCCAGGAAATCCTCCTGCCGAACGCAGGCCTGCCCCTTTTCTGCTTTCTTGCCCGTGCTCATCCTATTTTACTTTGCCAGGGCACTGTTCCCACCTTCTTCACCTGGTGAACTGCCCGCCCTTCCAGCCCCAGATCAGCTGCAGCCTCCACTGGAGGCCTTCCTCAGCCTCCGCCCCTCTCCTTCCCCGGCTCTCAGCACGGATCTGCAGTGCGAGCCTCTTTCTCAGTGAGGCATAATTATCTACCTAAACATCTTCTCCCACACAGAGCCAGGAGCATTTCAACAACACTCACAGCTCTATCCACCATCTCTACCTCACATGGCTCCAACACATGGCCTGATTATATAAACATCGCCTCTATAAAATTTGCTCTGCTTGCAGTCATTTAACAGAGGTTCAGACAACTATGACAGAAGACAGTACATGATAGATTTTTAAATTAATTAAAAAATATATACACATAATAATTCTGGAATGAGTTCTTACGGTAACAATTCGAATGATGCAGATCTACAAAGAACGCTTTTCCCCACTGTTCCATGGATTCTATTTTTCTCCATGGAGGTAGCAGCTACCATTATCTTGAGGGACAACCTTATGCATGTTTTCTTGCCTGTGTATTTTACATGTGTAGACATGTGAAACAGTAATGCAGTTTTCTAAGTGTAACCCACATGTGAAAATGGGGCAGCGCCATATGCACTGATTTTGATCTTGTTTTGACTTAGTAATTGGGTTTCGAGATATTTTCTACTCTAGAACATGCAAGTTCACTTTGCTGTTTTCAGTTGCAGTGCAGTACTCCCCACTAAGCACAGACATTTTGCCTAAGAAACATCTAAGTCTTGAGGAGACTGATAACATCTGGTGGGGAAAATGACCTCTCTCATGCTAGTTTTGCCTTTTGGAAGCGCAAAAAGTATTTTTCTAAAAGTCTACAGTGCATGACTCCACTTCAAGGCCTCTACCCGTCAGACCTGCAGACACGTATGTACAAAAGAACACATACTGCTGTGCACTGCTGTAAGATTTGCAGTTGTGAACGTTTGGAAATATCCTGTCTATGATGATTAAATAAATTGTGGAATACCTGCACTCGATACTGTCAGCCTTGGCTGCACGGTATGAAATGAATCTGATTTCCACCAACCCCATGACTGTCCCTTCCTAAGGCTACTTGATTTTGATTCTCTCTCCTAATATCTTCAAACGCTGCTGTTCAAGATTATGTGCACATCTGATGATGTGATTCCTTTCGAGACATTACTTAGTTCCGGGATTTTTAATAGTCCTGTCTTCCTGCACTTCCCAAACAAAGTGAAGGGTATGGTTATACTGGTAAACTTGAATGAGTCTCTCCTTCATCCTGACAGCAGGCTTGACCACAGCAATACAGCAATAGCTTTTGATTTATTATTAACAGGCATGTGTTTAAAGTCAACCAGATCTAAGTTGTTTTGGAAGGCACGGTGATAACACGCAAAGATATCTGGCTCAAGGTGACACACATCAGATCCTCCAACTCTTAGTCATAGATGGTTACAAAGGAAATGAGCAGAACGCCTGTGTGCTTGCCTGTTTGTTTGTCCAACTGCCCAAGAGTCCACCCCTGGTTAAACTGATGCAAGGAGAGGTGGATCAAATACTCTCTGCAAAATCAAGCTAGGCAGAAAGAAAGGACAGACAAACACATGAAGGAACACATGTACACACAAAGTGACACCATGCTGAAAATAAGGACCCCTCAAAATCGAAAGCAGAGAGGGACACCACTTAGAAAGACAAAAGGCCGGGTGCTCCCAGACCTCAGGATAAAAGGTTAACGCCCATGAGAAATAAGTTGTTTTAGTTACTTTTCACTCATTGCCGAAACAAAATACCTGATGCCCAAAATTAGAGAAGGAAAGGTTTATTTCTTACAGTTCTCAGGCGTTCCAGTCCATACTCAGTTGGCTCCAAGGCAGGGTGGCATGGCAGGGCCGCCATTCATGGCAGCCACCAAACAGCAAGGCAAACCAGCGAGACAGAGGGGACAAGACAGAGTGGCTTCCTCTCCCCTTACACTGTATATCGGCTCCACTCCTGGGCGGGTGCAGCACTCACATTACCAATCTCAGCACCAGACAACTAACCAATCACGAACACCAGACTCAGCCCTGTCAATGCCACAATTATATGAGGTTTGGGGGTGACACAGGACTGACCACACTAAACCATAAGTGAATCCAGACACAGTGGTGCAAGTCTGCAATCTCAGCACTTTGGAAGGCTGAGGCAGGAGAATCTCAAGTTCAAATCCAGCCTGAGCAATTCAGTGAGTCTCGACCAAGAGATAAGAGGAAGGTGGAGAAGGAAAGGGAGGAGAAGGGGAAGTAAAAAGAATAAAGATGTGTTATGTACAAGCACCAGTTCCATGCTGAATGTAATCATTAGATACTGCAAACATGCACTAGCAAAAATTTTAAAATAATGTGATAAAAATAAAAAGCAAAAATGAAAAAACATACATGCAAAAAATTATTTTTTTAAATGTCAAATGGGTTGAGGATATATAGCTCAATGTAAAAGGTCTTGTGCTTAGCTCCCAGTAAAACAAATAAACAACAGCAGCAGCAGCAAAACAGAACCAAGCAAAGTGGGACAAAGTGCTGAGTGCAAATAGAATCTCCAAAGGGACAGGGAATGGATGGTTCCTTTGCAGACCCAGATGCCAGCCTTTCAGAGGCTGGGAGAAGGCTAGAACCCTGGACTTCCCGCTTGGAAGCGGGGCTGCCCAAGCTACAGGACACGGGGACAAGCCCAGACAGGGACAGCACAGGCACCAAGCACGGGCAGACACAGGGCCTCGGCAGCTCTGGAACACAGGGAGGGGCTCGCCCTGTAACCCCACGGAGCCCAGTGACAGCGCGTGTGGGAGCCACACAGGAAGACAAGCAGGTGGCGAGTGGGCAGGAGAAAGCAGGACGCCCACTGCTTGGCAACACCTCAGAGAAAAGACTGCACTTTGGCAAAGTGGGCCGGACACCAAGGCAGAGCTACCCCTGTCCTGCAGGAGCTGGAGGACAAAGGGCAGAGGTCCACAAAGGGGAAAAGAAAAGTGATCCCACTCAGTACGATTACCAGGTTAAAAAAATGGGGAGGAGCCACTCCCACAAAGGCCCAGGCCAAAGAAGCCCAAGTGGTAAGATCTGACTCCAGCAAGGGTTCCTTAAATCCCTGCTGATTACTGACCAGCAGCCCACACCCTTGGCTTGGACAGGATCCTATAAATGTGGTCAAGTGGCCTCAGCGGTGGGAATCAGAGGGCTTCCAGGGCAGGGGGCCAGGCGGGTCATCATACTCAATTATGGAGTTTGGCAGGAGGAGGAGGGAAAGTGTGGTTCTGGCAACACTGCTGGAATTATAAGGTCTTAATTAGATGACTGGATCAACCTCTGACTAGCAATGAGTGTCCTTGGGGAGGTCGTTTAATCTCTCTGTGAGACTATGTCTGAGTTTTCACAACTAAAAAATGAAAATAATATTTCAAAGGCTGCTTATAGGAGGAGTTCGTAAGAGCAACAGTGTTACTAAAAGGATTAGGATTTCAGCTGATTCTTCAATTATATACAGCCCTTCACCCTCTGGCCTTGCAAAAAATAAAGGAGAAACTAAGCAAAGTCCTCTGGAATAATCATTGTGAAGAAATGCATTTGCTTTATATTTATGATAGTGATGGAACTAACTTTGCTGAACCGAAATTGGTTGTTATAAAATAGTATAATACGACTGAGTCATTCACCTTCAGAAAAGCTGTAAATGAGAAATAGCAGGGACAGAGCGACTTTGTGCTTGCAGTGGCCCGTGAACGCTGGACCAGAACCACCACAGAGAGCACTTCAGAGAAAGGAGGTCAAAAGAATGGCACTACAGGTTCTGCTAGAACCAGAGAAAGACTCTGATGAAGTGGAGAGCTGTTTGTACCTAGGAAAGTGGTATTACTTTGGAATCTAACCAATGGCCTGCTGGTCCCTTAGCTAAGAATAAAAAGCTTCTTCCCAAAGGCTCCAAAGGCACAAAACATCAAGAGGGCCAATGAAAGTCTGAAAGTAGAAGTCTGAAAGAAATAAGTCTGTTTGGTATCCCTGGGTTTCTTTATTTTGGGGGATGACAACCCCAGTTAAAGGATGCCCCTTTTAGCTTTGGGGGATAAGATTTGCAAATGACAGTAAAGTGGAAGCTAATAGAAACAAATTAAAAACAGAGGATATTAGCCACTCAAATATTTATCTCGCCACAATGAGAAGTAGTCTGAAAACAGCCCTGGGTTCTGCTGAGAGGCGCTGGGGCATCCTCAGAAGGGACAGACGGAAACTCCTGCATGGTCTCAGCACCGTGTCTTCCCCTCCAGGAAGCAGAGGCGAGGTGCAGGGCCATGGGTATGTCTGCACTGTGTGTGGAGAGACTTCTCGGTGCCAACAGGGCGGAGGGACCTCTATATCCTTAGCTGCAACTCTGGCTGGAAATTGGGATACACTTAAGAGTTACTTCTAGGTAAAAAACAAAAAACAAACAGCAACAACAAAAAACAACAACAAACCAAACATGAAGCCCAAGATCTACTACAATCTAATGAAATCAGCATTTCCCAGGGGCAGACAAAAAACGGGAGACAGTACTTTGTGGCAGGGTGCGGCGGGGTGCAGACCCCTGCTTGGTACGCATCTTCAGCTGGGCGAGCTGAACTCATAAAATTGACCATTTTCTAATATGATTACTCAGCTTCCTCTGCTCTAGTAACATGGTCACCAAGCAACCATTCCTATAGCTGTTTGATTTTCTAGGTTGATTCTTTCTAAGGGCTAAAAACGGGTGCTCTGTTGACCCAACACTACTACAGTCAGCTTGCCATTTACCGTTCTCACTTCAAATCAATAAAAAGAACATCTCATTTCCCATTTGTCATCCTATTATTCTGAACAGTCCTGCAGAACCGGTAGGATCTGTTTAACTAGACAGGAAGGGAAATATGTAATTTCAGACACATACAAACCAGAAGGTGAGACCTGGATTCCACAAGACTCTCTTAAGGGCTGCCCTTAGGAGAAGCTACATAACAGGCTCAACTCTTCAACAGAACTTTAAAGGCATTTATTGTATTTCAAAGGGAGTAATTATCCTAGTAACTACACACATGCAAGAGGTGAGGTGCACATTCTTCACTATGCACATTGGTTTGCCTGGTATGAAGGGGGCTCTAGAACCAGGAACCATGACAGTCCTGGTAATTCCCTAGGGAGCTCGAGGGACTCCAGACTTTCAATGCCCAGTGGATCCAGGATGAGCTGTCACCCTGTACACACTCCTCCCTTCTAAGATGAACGCGCTCTACGTCAGAGGCTTCACTGATCGTCTAGTAGTAACTAAGGGGAAACAAGCGGATTACAGGATATGAAGATGTTCTCATTCTCACATCTCAATTCCTCAACACTAGAGTGGGAGACCAGCAAACTCTCCATTGGACTTGCAAGTTACATCCTGCACAGTATTTTTACAGATGCATTCTCAGTAGAGGGTTAACAACAGTCACAGTTGAGGTTTAGGCAATGTGAAAGAGTAAACGGGCATCTCAAGCCACTTCCAGAATCCCAGAAAGCAAGGAGAGGCCTTGGATTAGGGCAGTCAGCTGGTTCTTTTTCACAGGATCAGAGCCTAAGACATTCCTGAAGCCACGTGGACACATGAACATTTGCCAAATACTTAGCATATGTACCAGAATAAGACATTTACAAAGATTATACAATATAACCAGAAGCCTATGAAATAAATCTAATTATTAAATTCATTTTATAGATGGGAAAACCTAAAATTGCAGTGATAGGCTTATTAACTCCTATAGTTTCTCCCCCCAGCACAGGATAGAAACATAGCAAATCACACAAAAATATTTTCACTGCCAGAGGGGGAAAAAAATTCTAGCATGGGAAGCATATACATTTCAAACGGTGATAAAAATCTACAAAACAGCTGACACCTGTTTAAGCAGGTCTCTGACCATCCTTTACGAACTACATAAAATAAAGATAAGGTGAGAGAAGGATTCAGATTAATATTATTAACCCAGCACTCAAGGAAAGTGAAATTACAAATGATGTGTTCTGGCTAGCAGTAATAGAGAGGGGGGAAAATAGGGTGTATGTTAAGAAAGAAAATTAAACTGAAAATTAGATTCCCTGCCCACAAATTTTGACAAAACTTCAAGGAAATTAATCAACCACTTTATGCTTGCTTTGCTGATCACAGAAAGCTTCTGACTCCACTTGACATAAGCAAATAAAGATGGTAACACTTGACATGTAATTCTTGGCTCACTTAATTGGATTGCTTCGCAGACCATTTTCAGTAATCAATGATTCCTAGTAGGAATCATAGAAGAGGATCCCAGGCAGTTGAGAACAGAAAATTACACAACTGCATTTTTTGAGCCATCTCTGAGAGGTAGAGGCCCAACCATTAAATGTTTCCGCCCTGCTGGTAGCTCTTTGCCCATGCCCTGCTGAGCCCTCATAACTCATGACAGCTTGGGGATCCAAAGACAGACTGAGACTGTGCTCGTACCCTACGCCATAGCTCTGTGCTCCAGAACAAATCATCTTTGTGCCTCTGTTTCCCTGCACGTACGATGGGAATCTCTACCTACTTCCCAGGGTGGCTAAAGAGTTAAGTGGGAAAATCCATGGAAGGTGCTCAAAATATTGTCTAGGTGTCAAAACTCTCTGTGAAGGCGTATCACTTATGTGATTGTTTTATATTTCAGAAGTCACAATATTTCTACTTTAAAATCAAGACCCCTGCTCTGGGAAGAGTTAGAAAATGGTAGAGCCTGCAAAAGAACATCTGGGCATGGTCTTTGCTGCAATGTAGTCTCAGTGGAAAACAGGACATCAAGAAATCCAGATGGCAGTCACTTGCAGGCTTTATGAACATCCAGCCTAGGACAGCCCTTGGGCTCCGCAGTCCTGAACCAGCTGGGAGCCCAGCACAGCCAAACATGCTACTTAGTAACGATCGGTATCCTACTCCATCAAGGATGGTCAGAGGCAAAAATGCAGAGTAGATGGTTCTCAGTCTATCACAGGTCACCCTAGTTATGGTGCAAGATTGCTAATGACCACATGTTCAATCTCCAAGACACTTTTCCAGTGCAAGAATCCCAAAGCCTTGATGCAATCACAATAATCATGGTTTTCCGAGCTCTCCGGAGTCATACGAATTTGGACCATTGTGGAAATCAGCAAATAACAACATACAGACCAACAAAGGAAGTGTACACACACACACACAACCCAGATCCAGCTCCTGACAATGTGAAGCAGATGTAGATGGTCGGCAAAGCTTCAGCAGGCAGAACAAAAAGTCTATCATCATGGTCTTTGGCAGATTCATTTGGAGGTAACACAAACTAGCAGGGAGAGATTTTTGTCAACCGCCTCCATAAACCAGTTTTCAGAGGTTCACAAAAAGCACACCCCTGCTGGCAGCAGAATCCTCTCTAAAAATGCCAACATGTCTTTTACCTACTCTGCTACTATTTCCACAGACTCTGAAATGCCTTCAGAAAATAACTTACTGCAAAGGGAGGTCCAGGGAGCGTGTGGTCCTCACAGAGCTCTGCTGATATGAAACAATATTCTATGTATTTCTAACATGAAAGCTTTGGTGGATTGGGAATTGGTCTTATAACCTTCTTGTTCTCCTCGCTCTTTTCTCTTCTCTCCTCCACTCAGAAGTGCTTGGCAGGATGCTGGGCATAGAGCAGATGAGGCCAGTCGAACTGAAACGTAGCTTCATTATGGCAGCAGACTAGAATTTTTACTCCAAATTCAACTTCATCACTGACCTTTTTATGAATACCATGCCCTGCTAGAGGAATATGCAGGACTTTAGTGGTTTGTCCAGGTGTTTAATTTTGGCACAGTGCAGAAAAGTGAGTAATGAAAAATGATGGTCAAGCTGAGCAGACAAAGCAAAGGTTACTGTGCTGCTTAGCTCATGAGATGCAACGTTCAAGGGCGAATCCAAAAATTGTAAATTGTGAGTGAGTTGCTGCACCATCACCATCCCGTGGACTTCGGCTAGCTTCCCGGTGCCCTTCTCTCCTCTCTCCACATTAGTGCAAGCTCCGTGCCCTTCTGTGATGTCTCAGCCCAGCACACTTTTGCCCAGGTGCCAGGCAGGTCCAGACTCATTCTTCTGCCCTTTTTCAAACAGCTGCCAGGATCTCTGGTCATCTCTTGACCTCTCAAAACAACCTGTACCATGAAGATGCCCTAAGCAACGACTGCCTTGCTGCATACTTTTCTGTAGATCTGTCTCACACCTCCAAGAGGGTGAAACCTGCAGAGCAGCTGTCGTTACCTTACTCTGCAGGACTTTCAGTAGAACTCTGTGAGGTAAGGGTTACTTCCTACATTACATAAATGGAGTCCACAGAGATTCTGTTTGCCTTGCCTTATACACAAGTAACTACAACTTAAGCACATCTCTCCCCCGCTGCAGTACTAGGCATGAAACCCAGGGCCTTTGCGCTGAGCTACATCTCCAACCTTTTTTTTTTTTTAGACAGACTCTGTCTTGAATTCGCCAGGCTGTGTTAATGCTTGAGCTCCTCCTACTGCAGCCTCCCAGAATGTTGGGGGTGACAGGAGGATGCCACCAAGCTCGGTTCAGCATACCTATTTCTAACCTTCCCCTATCTAGGGAGCTAGTGCCAAGGATACAGATTTGCACAGACAGACATGGCCTACGAATTTTATATTGTTATTGCAGCAATTTATAACTAGAATTACACTGAAAAGAAGCCAAATGTGTCCAGTGACAGGAAAATGTTTTATAAAATTATGCCATATACATATACACAGAATGGAATACTTTCAGCTGTCTGAGAGAGTGAGCAAACTAAAGCTACATATGAGGATTTCCCAGTGCTAAGAACAGCAAATATTTGTCGAAATGAATGAATAAATCACCAAGATATACTGTAAGAAAATCAGATCACAAAATATTATACACAGCGTGACTTGGCTTATGTTAAAAAGCTATACACGTGGAATAAATACTAGAAAAGGGGTAGTAGTATGGGACACTACTTTTTACCCCATACTTCCCATGCTTTACCTCTTTTTTTTTTTTTTTTTTAAAGCAAGAGGTCTTATGTTCACATATTACTCATACAATTAAAGAAACTAACATGGGAAAGGATCATTTGGCCTGAGTGGCCTATGTATGAGACTACAAAGTGGGCAACAGACTAGGTCTCTTCAGAAGCCTCTTCTTCATGCCTTAGACCTTCCTCTGTGCAGCAGAGAAAGTGGACTTGGAGGTAGAAGGCTCGGGGTGCATTTTGTGCTCTGCAAACCTGAGTTGGGCAATTTTAGCTGAGTCACCGACCTGTAGGCTTGTCACTGATTCTTTAGCCAGAGCTTAGGAATAACAGCTAACTTTGAGGTAACTTGAATAAAGAAAAAAAAAAAGGTGCATGTAATAGCCCCTGATAAACCACAAAGCTCCACCCAAATGCAGTAGAGGATGTTATGCATCCTTCTGATTATTACTCTCATAAAGTACTAATGCAGTACCTCACAGAGATAGGGCATATAGTACAAATTAGAGAAATGGATGATTGTATTAAAATATGCAAATTCAGTCTTCTGCACCCATCCAGTATTAGCTCCTTTCTTCTTTCTTTCTTTCTTTCTTTCTTTCATTTTAGACTTTCAGTGATATCTCACTTGGAAAATGTTTTCCAAAATTGAGAAGATCTGAATCCCTCATTTCACCTGACGTAAGATGACACTGATTTTAAGATATACATTAATTTTATGTACTACTCAGTTAGAAAGAGAACGATGCTAAATAAACCATGTCATACAATGATGCCTAATTTTGAAAATGTGAAAATGTGCATTTAAGAATCTATGAAATACGGTATTTAAATAAAAGGCTTCAGGTAAATTAGCTGATCAATTATACATGGTGTCTCTCAAATGGAATTACTAATTTAATTATAAGGCACGGTTTTCTCATGCCAGTGATGTTTTACAGTACCTTTTCCCCTCTGCCTGTGCTGGCTACAGCATTTTTTCATGTTTTAAAAATTATAGAGAATAGATAATTACTAGTGAATGCTGACCTTTTCCTTATTAGATTAATTATGCTATTAAAAGCATCATTTGGACCTTAATTTGATATACAAATTATTCAATTACCTAGTCTGTAGTTATAAGGACTTTTAGCAAGCACCAGTTTTTGGTGAGAAGGGAAGAATAATCCTTACCATGAAATGATTTCATCTTGCACTCTGCTGCAGACATTTTGTAGGACAAAATAGTGGCAAATCTAATAATCCCATTGAAATGCCTCACGACATGAAATTGTAACTCATATGTCACCACCGAAAATATTCCCAAGAACAGGTCAAATAAATCTGATAAAAATCCCTTTGCAAAAAGCACAACTGAGGCATGATGTTGAAAAAGAAAACTCAAATGAAGTGAAAGTAACTCTTCCTTCAAGCGTTTGGCTTTAGTGTCGTAGGCCTTGCTTCTGGTGCTATTTCTTGCCTCTGTTTTGGAGGTAGAAACACAGGAGGGGATGACAGTGGTGATGGTGGTAGTGGTGACGGTGGTGGCGGCACAGGTGATGGTGGTTCACGTGGTAATAGTGGTGGTGATGGTATGGCAGTGGTGACAGAGCTGCTGGTAGTGGAGGTGGTGGAGATCGGTCAGTGACAGTGAGGGTGGTATTGGTGGAGATGACAGTGCAGACACAGGTACTTAGGAACTTCCAACATAGCAAAGTATTAGATCAATCCAAAGGACATCCATTGCCTATGGGCAATGGGGTGAAGAGGAAATCTCAAACTGAGAACTTATTCCTGGTTTCGTTATTTACTAGCTAAATGAATGCCGGTAGAAAATCACTGACTCAATTTTCTCATCTGTAAAATGTGAATAATAATAGCAGCATTTTCCAGATTGTAAGGATTGATGGTCTGTCTCAAAAACCTGTCATACCTCTGACATTCAATAAATGTGAAGAGGAGGAGGAAGAATCTCCAAATCATACTTTCATAGACAAGAGCACCATGTTCTCAGGGTCACTGGTGTTTTCCTAAGTCTTGGTTTCTCTGACTTGCTGCCACTTGTGGCTGTCATTCCCATTTCAGAACTTCCAGATAAAACCCAAATTGTTCGTCAAGGCCTAGGAGACCCCTTGTACACTTCCCTCTGCAGCTAAAATTTCTTACCTCTCTCCCTGAATTCAGTCCCTAAGCTAACTGGTTCTCCATATCATCATACACTTCACAAATGCCCTCTTCTTGGCCAGAGGAGCTGTTCGCAGTGCAGGGCTGGCCCAGGACCCCTTCTCAAAGTCTTCCTCTCACCCCACATCAAGCCTTCTACACACTCAGCACTGCACACGTCTATCCCAACACACTACAAATCTACAAAGAAACCAATTGTTGACTTGGCTACACTCTCACCCAAGATTATGAGCCACCTGATAGCAAAGCTGAATTTTAAATTTAAAACCTAGCAATACAATGATCACTCTCATCCTAAATACTGCTGTCACAGTCATCATCATCGTCTTCACCTAATAAGCACCTAGTAATAACTGTGTGCTCAACATTGCTCTAAGTGCTTTTATACTTATTAATTCATTATTCCAATCAACTGGATAAGACAGATGTCAATACTACTCTCATATTATATTTGTTGAACTAAGACACAGAACAGTTACGTGAATTGACTCTATCCTAAACGCAGCAAGTTACAGAGCCAGGATTGAAATTCAGGTTCCCGAGTCGCCTTCCATCCTAGATGACTTCTCAAAGGCAACTAAATAACATTTATTGGATTACTTCATAAATACTAATGAGACTTAGTACACACAAAATTGGATATTGGGAAAGCAAAAAAAAAAAAAAAAGAAAAGAAAAAATAGAGACGACTAAATCTGGTTATACTGAAGTTTTTTAGAAAATCCCCTTTTAGGTCTTAGATCCATTAGCATCACCATGTAAAATTTTCCCCTTTTTAACAGCAGCAGATGGGATTAACAGATTAACAAATTATTCAGTGTTCACAAGCAAGGCATTGCTAAGATCCATACAGCTTTTTCCCAGAAAACACTGTATCTGTAACAGAGCAGGCGGGAGCAATAAGTCTGAAAATTTCCTGCAAAAAATCCTTCTCGGTCATAGAAATCATACCTTTAAGTATAACATATCTGCCACTTGGTATCCAAAAGGTATACCAAGGCTGTGCCTGGGTGTCACTGTAGACCTGCTCCCAAAGCACCGTGAGAACTTTGCCTGGTCACAGTGGTCCCAACCTTAAGGATCACCTGGAGAGGAGGCGTGGTCTTAGCTGCAGGCTACAGTTAGGTCCTCTGCCACTGCCTCCAAAGCAGGGGAAAGGGGGGCCCCCCGTCTCACACTGCAGACCATGCAAATGAGAAGGCTCTCATCTGGAGTCAGAAGGCAGGAAGAGCACGAACAATGCATGGGTTTTGCAACCCACTCCATATTTTTAGGGAATAAGGTACATTTGTTTTACATGGTTTCTGTCCCTTGGTACTTGAAATATTCATCTTACGGTAATAGATGAAGAATCCACGTAGTCTAGTACAGAAAGGTGAGGTATTTTTAATTTTATCATACTCCCCAGCAGTCCCAAAGCTCCTGGTTCAGAAATATTTCACAGCTAATATTATTGTCATCACAAGGGCACAGAAGAAATGGATGGAAATCACACAGGGGGGCTTCCGTAGAACAAAGAGAGACTAAAGACGCCCAGCATTGCTGTCATCTCAAAAATTCTTAACAGGTGGTTCTAGGAACAAGACAATACTAGGCACATCCTTAAAATTACTAAAAATAAATGCTCAAATTATTTCATGCCCTCATCCACATACTGGCAGCCCCAAATATCAAAGGCTTCTGCCAAGTAACCTCAGTGCTTAGAAAATGGCATTTGTTCCTACAGCTCCAGTAGCTGTTTGCCAGCTCATGAGCAATGCTCAATGCCTCTTCCTAACTGCTGGCAATGGTACAAAACCAAGGTCTCTAAAGGGGCTGCACCAACTGGTTCCACCCTGCACATACCACTTCCTGTCGGCAGGCCTCTCCAGCCGTCTGGATGAGTTATAGTGACCAGGATGTGCACGGTCAGGTGCTGTGGCCTGTTGGATGCACGGTTCCAGATGGCAACCGCACAAGTCCTCCAGTGGCTGCTCTCACTTGTCATTGAGAGGCTGCTACCCAGGGTTCGCTAGTGATGAAAGACCCTTTGCTATAACATAACCCAGAGATCTCTAACTGAAATTATTTGCTTTTTCCACTCACCTATCACAAACTAGAATTGTCCCCATTTTTCTAAACTGTCATTACACAACAGTTGACGTGATTCTCTGATGCTAATGCCAAAGTCTGTAAGTCCCAGTGAGCACTAGGAACTGGATGAGCACAGGGACAGCCCCGAGCTGATTCCACAACACTGGCTGTGAGGATCTGTGTTAGTCAGTTTTCCATCACGACAATGAGATACTTAAGCAGTTAACTTAAGAAGAGAAAAGCTTTATTTAGCTCCTGGTTCTGAAAGACTCTGTCCAAGATAGGACTTGATGGATTCCAAGACAGCAGGTCCTGAAAGGAACTACTCACTTGGAAATACGGAAGAATATATTTTGGACCCATGTTTTTGTCCTTTATTCAACCCTTTATTTCTCCTTTGTTGTGCCAAAAACAAGCTTGGTGGCTTTTCCTCATTTTTCTCTTTAGCCTTTCTTGTTTTTGTCTTTTCTTTCTTTTAATTTTTCCCATATTATTTTACTTTTTTCCTTTAGTATAATCTCTGTTTTTAATTTTTTTCTTGTTTCTGTTACTTTTATTTAATACTATTAATTTCCTCTTACTCCTAATAAGATCATTTATTAAATGGGAAAAACTGAAAGTTTTCCCTCTAAAATCAGGAGCAACACAAGGATGTCCACTATCGCCATTCCTGTTCAGTACAGCCAGAGCAACACTAGCCAGAGCAATCAGGCAAGAGAAAGAAGGGTTATATACAGGAAAGGAAGAAGTCAAATTATCATTATTTTCACA
>RJWM01027032.1:0-27314 GCA_004363535.1 Dasyprocta punctata | reverse complement strand
AGCCTTGCGCCTGCCAGGGCAGGCGCTTAAGCCACTGAGCCAAACTCCCGGCCCTGGTTTTTTGAGGCAGGGTCGCACTATGTAGCTCAGGTCAGCCTTGCGCCGCGTTGTAGCCCAAGCCGGCCTCGAACTCACAACGCTCCGCCTACCTCAGCCTCCCGAGTGCTGGGATTAAAGGCGTGCGCCACCACGCCCGGCTTTTGAGGAGATAAACTCTTAACTTGATTTAAACCTTACGCAGTCTGTACGTGTCAGATGTCACATGGTATCCCATCAGCACCGCAGCTGTCACATTTTTGTGTACCAGTTAAAAAGCAAGGCTGGGCTGGGGACTGAGCCGGGGATATAGCTCAGCGGCACAGCACCTGCCTGGCAAGTGTGAGGGCGTGAGTTCGATCCTCAGTACCAAAACCAAAACAAAATAAAACAAAACAAAAAAGCAAGGCTCCAGGGCAGTGACGGAAACCTTTCTGAGCTTTAAACGCTACCAAACAGAGCAGCCACCACTGCCCTGAGGAAGTGCAAGTCATAGAGACAGCAGCATTTCCACAATGTCGCCAGGGAGAGCTCCTCAGACCCCCAACTGGTGTGAAGGTTCCCGCCAGCAAAGGCTGTGCAGCAGAGCCGTGCGGCCAGGCTGTCACCTGCACCTTCCCCCTCAGGTGTCACCCTGGGCTCTTAGCGGAGCTGCTTTCAGGTTTGACATTTCCTTGGATTGGGGCTTTGTGTTTCTGTGGGTTTCTGTTCCCCAGGACATTGAGCCTGTGCAGTGTCTGAGGGTGGGGGCCGTCTCTGTGGTGGCCCGGTGAGGGGGAAGCGCTGTCCTCGGAGGAGCAGGGACAACCTTGACGGCATCTGCGGGACTGAGCCACCTCCCCGGGCCCCAGGCTTCAGGAGGAAGTTCTTCTGTCACGTGCTTTCTCACGCATTTTCTTTTTTTTCTTTTTTTTTTTTTTATTTTTGTGGCACTGGGGATCGAACTCACAACCTCGCACCTGCCAGGGCAGGTGCTTAAGCCATTGAGCCAAACTCCCAGCCCTGGTTTTTTTGAGGCAGGGTCGCACTATGTAGCTTAGGCCAGCCTTGTGCTCGCGTTGTAGCCCAAGCTGGCCTCGAACTCACAACACTCTTCCTACCTCAGCCTCCCAAGTGCTGGGATTAATTTTCCTTTTTTTTTTTTTTTGTGGCACCCTGGATCAAACTCACAACCTCGCCCCTGCCAGACAGGTGCTTAAGCCACTGAGCCAAACTCCCAGCCCTAATTTTTTGAGACAGGGTTGCACTACATAGTTCATGCTGGCCTTGCTCAAGTTGTAGCCCAAGCCAGCCTCGAATTCACAACGCTCTTCCCACCTCAACCTCCCAAGTGCTGGGATTAAAGGCGTGTGCCACCACACCTGGCTCCCATGCGTTTTCAAAGACTTGCTTGGATAGATGTAGTATGTGCTCATCCCAAAAAGACCAGGCGCCTGGATGATTGCCTCGGTGTCCATGGCCCATGAGACGCCTCGAGCTGGAGAGCCCTTCCATGGACCGGGACGGTGATGGCGTGGTCGTTGTGGTGCACAAAGGGGCTCCTGGGCTGCAGTCTCAGTGCTTGCCAGGGTGGCGCTGACAGTGCTGTGCCCGGGCTGCGTGGCCCTGTGTGTGTGCAGCTGGCTGGCTCGCTTTGCAATTCTTGGAGAAGTCAGGCTGTAGACCAGGGTGAACATTTCCCTGGGATTTAATCTGAATGACCTAGGAGTGGTGTCGAGGCCTTGGGCCACGTTCTGCAGGCTGCCAGGTGCAGGCACCCCTGTGGTTCGGGGTCAGTGTTCTGCGGCTCCACGTGTCCAGTTGTGCAGGACACCGGGCTGGATCTGTGGGGTTAGAACTGGTACTGCTGCAGTCAACCCACTCCCAGATCTGTGTCTGTCACTGCCACCCCCCACTTGACGCAGCCCTGCTGTGCCCCACAGGAGGACGCGCTCTCTCCATGGACCGTGCCCAGTGACCACGTTTGGACCAAAGGCCTGTGTGCTGCAGAACCCCCAGACCATCATGTGAGTGTGCCGGCTGCAGCACAGTGTGGGGCTCAAGCATCGCCAGGGCACTTTCCCCAGCCCCTCTGCTTTTGGGGTGCCTGGGTGGGGACCATGTGCTCACTTCTCCAGTGGCTTTGGGACGTGGAAGGTAGGCAAGCTGACAGTTGGCCCCTGGATGCCTGGAACGGGGCCCGTGCCCAGCATGTGGGCTTGGGCCTGCATGGGTGAGTGGCCTCCACGTGAGGGACAAGGGTGCTCGCGGTCTGTGACAGCAGGAACAGGGCCAATGCCTCATCCTGTGGGAACACAGGGCGTCTCTTGATTGTCCCCACGCGTGGGGACGTTAGTTGGCCTCTTCTCAGTTGTTTGAAAGATGCTCTGCGCTCTAGGTTTTCATCTTGGTTTCACAGTGCTGGGGACTAAGCCCAGGGCCTCAGCACCCAGCTCTCCTGCCAGCCCCTGGGCAGCACACTCCTGCAGCCCTGACCGCGTCGCGGTGCCGCCTCTCTGGCCAACGCTCGCTGCGGATCCAGGAGGACGACCGCATCTCTTGTCCCATGTTGGGCACGGCGGTGTTGCAGTGCTTGCGTGTTCTGGGGGGATCCTTTGAGATGACCCGATGTTCGTGCTTCTGTCTACAACTGGCAGTACCCTCACTGCCCGCCTCCGGGGAGATCTGCACCAGCGGGTCCCCTCGAGGGGCAGATCATGTGACGGCGGCTCCGCTGCAGCCCTTGGCAGGCGGTGGTGTGAGTCTGATCCCCAGGCTGGGACGCCGGGTAAGCCTGCCCTGCACACACCAAAGTGCGGCGACACCTCATGCACGCAGCCTGCACCCCAGGGGTGGCCTTCAGGCCTGGGCTGACGGGCGTTAGTGCTTTGAGCGGAACCTTCCAGCACCGTGAGTGCCGGCACTGTGACTTGCAGGGGCTGCTGCCCAGGGACACAGGCAGGGGGATGAGTCTGACCCTGGTCGTGTTCCCATTTGGACCCCCAAGCCCTGCCCCCACTCGAGCTCAGCTGTTCTCATAGCCTTGTAGTCGCCTGGCCCTGGCCCTCTGCTGCTCTACCACCTCCTGGGGACCCAGGTGCCTCCTCTTCCCCCTGCCATCAGCTGCCCTGCCACCCACTGCAACTCACTTGCGCGCAGCGGAAAGGTCCTCTCCACCCTCCTGCCGTCGTCACTGTCAACTCCTTGGCCAGGCACAGGGACGCTGCCAGGTGTGAGTCTCTGGCACCCTGGTGTGCCTGGGGCCAGGTGCTTCCGAGCCGTTCTTAGAGGCCGGCAGCCCAGCATCTTCCGGGTCAAGTGGCCTTCTCCAGCCCAGGCCCCTGCCACTGCAGCACATGCGTGCCTGGGAGACAGAACTCTGATCCAGCCGTGTCCCCGTGCCTCCTGCGGCTGGACGGTGTTGCACAGAAAGGCGGGTCGGAGAGGTGGGCTGTGCGGAGCTTCACTCCCCGCTTGGCTGCGCTTTCGCCATGAGTGCGTTTCTGCCGGCTGCAGTGTCACCACCATCGCTTTCAGGTCACACGGGGCCATCCCAGGTGGGCTGGGGCCACACCACACCCACCACCCTGGGTGCCTGGCTGGTCAGCACCCTGCTGTGCAGGTGACCCAGCAGGAAGTTGAGGAACTGGTTTCTGGTCACATTGGTGGGGAAGGGGTGGCCCAATGCTGGCAGAGTCCCCTCCCTGGGCGGCCGCTGGGTCCTGAGGGTGGAAGGAGGCACATACCTTTCACCTGCCGCCCTTTTCTCCGGTGGCTTGAGAGCCCCTCCCATGGGCGGGGCTGCCAGTTCCAGTTCCGCAGGCCCAGTGGGGCGGAGGGCAAAGCAGCAGGTAGCTCCAACGCGTCCTTCTCTCTTTCTGTCCTGTTAGGTAGGCAGTTGAGCAGAAGGGTATTTTGATTTTCATAATTTGAGGAAGCTGTTTTGGTTCAGCTTCCGTGAGACCTTTGAGGAGTCTGATAAGTGTGCCTGGCTTTTAGTCTGTGGGGTGCGGGCATCGGCTCCCGTGTAAATGCAGGGCCGGGCGCGTGCCAGCGGGGCAGGGCGGCCCGGGATGCTGTGGACGTGGCCGTCTCCTCAGAGGTGGCGGCCGCCGCGGGAGCTGCGCAAGTGACTGGGTGGGGAGAGGCGGAGTGGTGACATGGGCGGCCCCTCGGCTCCCAGCAGTGCCTGGAAAGGGTGAGTGTCCTGTCTGCGTCTGGGCAGCCTCTCGGGGGCAGCGCAGGGTAGGGCAGGGGCTCACTGCTGCCCCGGCCTTCCACACAGTCGTCTAGCTGCCAGCAGGAGCCACTTGCACTGCCAAGATGCCGCTGCGGGCGAGGAGTGGGTGCAGTGGCCTCCCCGTCAGACGCTCGGGCTAGAAAGGGCCCCCTTTCCGCTGCCTGCACTGTGGTCTCAAGCGTGCTGGGGGCCGGGTTGTGCAGGATGAGGCCCTGGGCCAGCCTGGTCACGCCACCTGCTGCAGCTGCACGGGATAGGCCTGGGACAGGCAGAGCGGGACGTTATCCACACACCAAGGTGCTCCTGGGACCCCTGAGTAACCAGGACCACAACGGGCAGGGCCCTGGCCTTGCGTGAAACACCCCCACCCTTGCTGGAGCCCACACACAGCTGCTCCTGAGTCTGAGGCCTGAGCAGGCGAAGTGCCGGTGACCCCTTGGGCCTCGGAGACTCAGAGCCGGCATTTGCAGGATTGCCACTCCCTTTTAACCAGTGGTTTCTGCTGGAAAAATCAAGGCTCACCTAAGTTCCCACACTGGCTTTGCAAGGTGTGACCATGTGTCCCTCAGGTCTGGGCCTGGCAGCCGTCAGGGACCTGGGCTGCTGGGCTTCTTGTTCTGGGCTTCACATAGTCCTTGCTCCAGAGGGGCCCCAGGCAGTGTGGGATGTAAACCCCAGCATGCACAGTCCTGGAGCAGGCATTGGGCACGGGCAGGGCCCACAGATGGAGCAGCTGGGGTCCCCCAGCTGTTGGCACAGCAGGTGGGGCACCCCAGCACCAGGCTGCAGGATTTCCCCCTTCCCCAAGTTGCAGCCTTGTCCTCTAAGGAAGGGAGGCTGCTGGTGCCAGCTGTCCTCCTCTCTTAGGCACATCCAGGACCCTGCGAGCCAGCGGTTGACATGGAACAAGTCCCCAAAGAGTGTGCTCGTCATCAAGAAGATTCGAGACGCCAGCCTGCTGCAGCCTTTCAAGGAGCTCTGCGTGTACCTCATGGAGGTGAGGTGGGCATGGGCGGATGGTCCCTGGTGTGTGGAGCAGGGCTCGATGGGACGGCACCACGCAAAGACAGAACCTGGAGATCCAGGAGGGGCCGGGGCCGGGCAGGTGCGGGGAGGGGAGCCTGGGAGCCCCACTGCTGTGGCGGCCGTCCTGGAGTGAGCCTCGTGGCCTCAGCACCGCTCAATGCCCCCTCAGCACTGTTGGGCAGTGTGTCGATGTCGGCTCTGTGCTGCGGGGTCAAACCTGGCCCCACAGCCAAAAGGAAGAGCGGTTTCCTTAAGCTCACGGTGCCCAGGGCTGTAGCCCGTCTGCTGCTGCCGCAGGGACGGCGAGGAGGAGGATGACACCAGTGGCTCCTCACCCTCGGCAGCCAGGAGGCGGAGTGCACGGAAGGGAGACCCTGGAGTGCAGGCACACGACTGCAACGCCAGGGCCCGCATCTCCCGAATAGTCCTCCCGAGTGCACCAGGCAGGCAGGGCTGTTCCGCGGTGGACGCAGGGCTGCGGCTCCCCAGGCTGAGGACGGCTTGGTGGGAAGGGCTGCTATGGGCACCTGGCCTGGGGGTGCCGCTGTCAGCGGCTCGTTCCTGCCAGTCCCAAGGGCCCTCCTTGCTGCAGGCCACCATGGCCAGAGAGAGCAGTGTGTCTCCCAGTCTCCTGAGAAGCCACCAGGACTCAGCCGTGAGCTCCTCCCACCACTCTGGGTGCGGATCCCCCTTGAGGCCGCCATGGTCACGCCCTCTGCTTGCAGGAGAACGGCATGATCGTGTACGTGGAGAAGAAGGTGCTGGAGGACCCCGCCATCGCGAGCGATGACAACTTTGGACCAGTGAAGAAGAAGTTCTGCACCTTCCGGGAAGGTGAGCCCCCACCCTGTCATTGCCAGGGTCAGTGCCCTTGAAGTCCTGGCAGCTCTGACGCACTGTCGGCTTCCTGTGCAGATTACGACGACATTTCCAACCAGATCGACTTCATCATCTGCCTGGGCGGGGACGGGACCCTGCTGTATGCCTCCTCACTGTTCCAGGTGAGGCGCAGTCGTCCAGGCCCGCAGGCCCTCTTCCTTCTCTCGGGAGATGCCCTCGAGTCCTGGACACCCCCATATCGGGGATCCCACATCAGAGCACCCTGCATCTCTGGGCCCACTCTACCCCCACGCTTCCCTGGGTGCACACAGCCCCCACAGCAGGTCTGCAGAACGGGCCTGTCCCAGGGCCTCTGCGTGACGGTGCAGACCCAGCTGACCATCCCCTCCCACAGGGCAGCGTGCCTCCCGTCATGGCCTTCCACCTGGGCTCCCTGGGCTTCCTGACCCCATTCACCTTCGACAGTTTCCAGTCGCAGCTGACCCAGGTGATTGAAGGTGCGTTGGGGTTCAGAGCCCTCTGCTTGCTGTGCTGGGCATTTGTAGCTGTTTTGTGAACCATGCACAGAGCAGCACTTTCCAAGTTTCAAGACGGAAGGATTTATACAGGCTGTGGTGGCCCATCATCCCAGAACTCGGGTGGCTGAGGCAGGAGGATCACCACGAGTTCAAGGTCACCCTGGGCTATGGAGTGAGTGGAAGGCCAAGGTGAACTACATTGTGAGACCCTGTCTCAAAAGAAAAAAGTCAAAAAGATGAAGGAATTTCTGAAATTCTGAATCTCAGCACTGTCTCACCAGGAGGATTTGGGCTGGAACAGGCCTGGGGTGTGGCAGAGGTGGCCTGGTTCTCGTGACTGTGCTTGAGCGTGGCACGGGGAGTCTCGATCCCCTGCGCCCCTCATTCCCTCTGACCCACAGGGAACGCGGCCATCGTGCTCCGGAGCCGGCTGAAGGTCAGGGTGGTGAAGGAGCCCCGTGGCAGGAAGCTGGCCGAGCACAACGGGCTCAGTGAGCGCGGCAACGGGCTGCCCAGCCCCCTGCTGGAGGGCGGGAAGCAGGCCCTGCAGTACCAGGTCGGTGCCACCCTGGGCCCGCCTCTGCCCCCTTCCCCCGGCCCTCCCTCCAGCCCCCTCTGAGCACTGTCCCTTCCAGGTCCTGAACGAGGTGGTGATTGACAGGGGCCCCTCCTCGTACCTGTCCAATGTGGATGTCTACCTGGATGGACACCTCATCACCACCGTGCAGGGTGACGGTAAGGCCCGGCGCCGCCTGGGGCCCTGCGTCTGGCAGGCCAGGAGTGACGCCTGCCTGTGTCCCCGTCAGGAGTGATCGTGTCCACCCCAACGGGCAGCACGGCATACGCGGCTGCAGCTGGGGCCTCCATGATCCACCCCAACGTGCCTGCCATCATGATCACGCCCATCTGCCCGCATTCACTGTCCTTCCGGCCCATCGTGGTCCCCGCGGGGGTGGAACTGAAGGTCAGAGCCGGCCCCGTCCTTCCCACCTGCCACAGGCTGACCCACAGTCCCAGGCCTCACGACACCCACTTGGTCTGGATGCCCCGTGTCCGCCCCTGGTCCCCGGGGACGGGTGGGGACCCCCGAGGGGCCCAGGTGAAGAGGAACCCCTGCCCGGGCCTCCCCAGCCCCTGAGCTCCCCATGTGCCCTGGCGTGAGCTCTCAAGGCAGGACTCCCTCACTGCTGGGTCCTGGCGCCTTTTCCAAGTGCCCACCCTGGTCCCCACTTGGCCCTTCAGATCATGCTGTCACCAGAAGCCAGGAACACTGCGTGGGTGTCCTTGGACGGACGGAAGCGGCAGGAGATACGCCATGGAGACAGGTGTGGGCTGTGGGCTGGTGCCAGGTGGCATGTGGGTGGCGGAGGTGCGAGGGCCAAGGCCCGAGGCAGCCCCTCTTCCTGGCCCTCGTGCCCCGTGGCCGGCCATGCTTGGCCCTTGGGGTCCCCGAGGCAGTGGTGTGAGGCAGGCTCTGGCTCCTCCCACAGCATCACCATCACCACCTCCTGCTACCCGCTCCCCTCCATCTGCGTCCGTGACCCCGTGAGCGACTGGTTTGAGAGCCTGGCACAGTGTCTGCACTGGAACGTTCGAAAGAAGCAGGCCCACTTCGAGGAGGAGGAGGAAGTGGCAGCGGAGGAGGGCTAGGAGGCCCGGGCGCCGCCCCTCCAGCGTGTGTGGGGCTCCTCCCTGCAGCGGGTCAGGGCCTGGGTCCACCTTTTGCAACCGGGTCAGCTTTTTAACATTTTTAAATCTGAGTTTTTACATTTCTGATGAGGCAGAGTAAGCGTGGGCAGCGAGCCCTGGCCGACCCGGAGCAGGGCCCTCACCACTCCAGGCCGGGGCCCGTCTCTTCCTTGGTGACAGTGCTCCCCGCTCAGGGGGCTCTGGCCCCCACACTCCTTCCTCCGGGCAGCGGCGACCCCCAGAGTGCTGCAGACCCTGTGCCCCCTGGAGGCCCTTTCACACTGTCTGAAGTGCTTACGTACATATTTTCTTGTACACACTTTGTGAAGCTGGAGCAGGAGGGACCGGCCCGTGTCCAGGAGGCAGCTGCTGCAGGGCAGGGACCCTGCGGCGGACCTGCTGGGACGGGCGGGGCGGGGGCTGGGGCCACTGGGGCTTCCTGGCCACTGTGGGGTGTCGTCTTTGCTGCTGAGCTGGTGACAGCAGGAAGGTGGGGCCACCCTTCCTGGCCGCACCCTGAGGCACTCATGGGCGGAGCCTGAGCTCCTCCATGGGTCCTTGCTGCCTGTGATCCCAGCTACTCAGGAGGCTGAGGCAGGAAGAACACAAGTTCAAGACCTGCCCTTGTACCTCAGTGAGGCCCTGTCTTAAAATGAAACAAGGGCCAGGGATGTGGCTCAGTGGCGACCGCCTGCCTGGCACTCGAGAGGCCCTGGGTCCGACTGTAACCAGGCACTAGGACCCAGAGGTCAGGCCGCCCTCGCCTGCCCGTGCTCCTCAGCAGGGCGTGGCCCGACGGCTGGAACTGGGTCGTGGGGTAGAGGAGAGCGGGTGATGACCAAGCTGTCCTTGTCAGCTCCTCCTGGGCTGTGTGAGAACCCTTGGGGCTTTGAAGTAAATTCTTAATGTTTCATATTGTTAATATCCTGGAAATTTGTTAATTGTTGCTGAAAGCCTTACTACTATTTTCAGATCCTTTCAATAAACAGACTTGTAAAAAAATAGTTGAGTTTTAGATCAGCTTTGCTCCGGCCTTTGGCAGCGGTCCTGGGGCCTGGGCTGTGGAGGTGCTGTCCCCATGGCTCATGCCCTCAGCCTCTCACCGGAGGGAACTGCAGGGGTCCTGGGAGCCAGGGCTGCCGCCCTTCTGGGGGCCCAGTGAGAACGCAAGGTGGGCCGGAGTCCCCCGGCCCCAGGAAGAGGCACTGAGACCACTGGGGCTGCCTCCTGCCACATGCTGGGGACACTGGGATGACTCGGGGACCGCCTGGCACTGTGGGGCCGGGGCTGCCCAGTCCGTCCCTCCATCCCTTGTCAGCCCAGCTGGGAACTGGCACCTGTCACCCTCCTGGCCCTCTGGCCACGTGTGGGAAGCAGGGCGTTGGTGCCACCAGGACCTGGGCTGCGGCTGACTGCGTGGGACAGGGATGGCCTGGTCACGCGCGGCCCTGGGCTTCCTGAGTGGGAAGCAGCGCCCTGCCCTAGACTTGGTCCCTTGTGGATGCCCGTGCACAGGCTGCTCTGCTCTGCTCCTGCCTGGGCCTGCAGCCCCTGGGAGGCCAGGACCTACACCAGCCCACCAGGGACAGTGCCCTTGCCAGGGATCTGTCCTTGGCAAAAGCTGTTGGTGTCACCTTCAGCCCCTGACCTCAGGGACACAGATGTGGCCTGAGGCCCTGCAGCTCACAGCCAGCAGCAGCCCAGCGGGGCTCTGGCCCGAAGCACCAACACCAGGGCCACTTCTGTCTCGGCCCAGCCTGGCCAGGTGGAGGTGCAAGTGGTGACGTAGGCCAGGGCTGCAGTGGGAGAGCGACAGAGAGTCTGAGGCCAGTCCTGGCCGGTCACCCAGGGCACAAGTCCAGCCATTTCCATCAGATTCTGTCGCCGAAAGACCCAGGCTGGAGCTCAGGCAGCCTTCAGAGATGAGATGTCCCTTTGGTAAACTGAGGCTGCCCTGGGGGAGCCTTGACGCCAGGACAGGAACCCAGAGAGGAAAGCGTGTGCCTTTGGGAGCGAGGTCCAGGGCCCGCAGCAGGAAGACACAGGTCACAGTGCCGCATCCTGACCACCTCCTCTGTCCTGGAAGCCAGGATCTAGTGCCCGTCTGTCCACGCAGGGCCTCCGGGAGAGGTGACAGTGGACAGAGTCATGGAGAAACACATCAGAGACACACGCGCTCATGGAAAGAGGCACAGCTGCTTCCGCTTCCTTTTTTTTTTTTTTTTTTTTGTACCAGGGATCTAACTCACGACCTCACACTTGCCAGGCTTCCCTTTTTGAACCTGGGACCTTCCCGCTGAGTTACATCCCTAACCCTTTCTATTTTTTTTGAGACAGTGTCTTGCTAAGTCCCTGTGTCACCCAGTTGAGCTCGAGCTTGTGATGCTCCTGCCTCAGTCTCCCACAGTGCACCACCGCATGGCTGACAGAGGCATTCCCAGGCCCGGGGTCAGCCTTCCGTGCTGCAGCACAGGCCCCATGGATTACCCAGAAGTGGGACTGATTGGACCACAGGCTCAGTGGGAGCCTGGGGGTGATGGGGCAAGGAAGGTCACAGGGTGGGCGGGGCAGCAGGCTGAGTCCAGCAGCTTGGAGGAGAGGGGGTGGGAGCAGAGGCCCCTGACCTTGGGCAGAACCTGTGCCAGGGTGGCCCTGTCCTCTGTAACTGCTTTGTCATCCGCAACAGGAAGTAGACGCAGACCTGGCGCTGGGAAGTGCTGGCCCTGCCTCCGCCACCTGGGGCTGCCCATGACCTCAGCTGACCCAGACAGGGGCCGCCCTCCGCCTGGACATCCACAATACAGAAGGAGTGTCCAGCCACCCAGGCCAGTCAGCCACAGCTGCCCTTTGGGCCCCGGGAACAGACGGACCTGAAGCCAGAAGGCCCCAGTGTGGGGCTGTGGGTTCTCGGGTGCAGCGGGCACAGATGCAGCTGTGCCATCTCCGTGGCCCCCGGTCCTGCTGCTCAGTGCTCCAGGTCCATTGGCGGGAGCGCGGCGCTGGCCCAGCTGGGCCCCACTGCCTCTGCGCCCCCTGTACCCTCTGCTCTGTCTTCCACTCTCCAGCAGTGCTTTTCCTTCCAGGGAATGAAACTCAGGACCTCACCTTTGCCAGGCAGGTGCTGTGCTGCTGAGCTATATCGCTGCCCCTCCCACTTTGTTTTTTTAAATTGTATTTCTACTTTTTTTTTTTTTTTTGGTACTGGGGCTCAAACTCACAACCTTGCGCTTGCCAGCCAGGTGCTTACAGCACTGAGCTAAATCCCCAGCCCTATTTTTTGAGACAGGGTCTCACTATGCAGTTCAGGCTGGCCTTGAACTCACTTTGTAGCCCAGGCTGGTCTCGAACTCACAATGATCCTCCTGCCTCAGCCTCCCAGAGCATTGGGGTTCTCGGTGTGTGCCCTATTTGGCTTTTCCTGGAAGACAATCTGGGGACTTTACATCTGGGTGTCTCCCAGATTGACCAAGTCATCTGGATACGGCAGCCTCGGTCCCGAGGTTCCTATTCAAGGAAACAATTCACTTCTGCTCTTCCTTTCTTCCCATTTTTAGGTCCAAGACCCTGACCAGCTTCCAAGGACACTGGCCACCCTCTTCCACCCTTGGCCACTGGGGACAGTCCCACCACAGGCACCACCCCCGCACCGGGCACCCACCTGCCCCCTTCACTCCCCTCCCTCCTGCTCTGCTCCCCACCTCCTCTCCCCTCTCCCCACCTGCGGGCTTTCCGGGAAATCCCAAGGAGGAAGTGGCCTAATAATTGACATCTGGGCAAGACCTGAAGGAGCTTTATTAACTTTTTTTTTTTTTTTTGAGACAGGGTCTCCCTATGCAGTTTAGGCTGGCCTTGAGCTTACTTTGTCGCCCTAGGCTGGTCGCGAACTCGCAATGACCTTCCTGTCTCAGTCTCCCAGGAGCTTTATTAACTGAATAGTGTAAGAATCATCTTTAAAAAGTGCCTTCTGCTGGGCGTGGTGACCACACCTGTAATCCCAGCACTCGGGAGGCTGACGCAGGAGGATCGCTGTGAGGTCGAGGCCAGCCTGGGTTACAAAAGCGAGTTCAAGGCCAGCCTGCGCTACATAGTGAGGCCCTGTCTCAAAAAAAAAAAAGAAAAAGCAAAAGTGCCTTCAACAGAACTGGAGGAGGGCGGCCTGGGCGCGGCCCCGGCGCTCCCTCAGCGACCCCGCGTGGTCACTGGAGCGCCTGGACGTCCAGGCAGAGCCAGGGCCCATGTGCCCACGAGCGGCTCCGCCCAGGGGCGGAACCTCCGAGGCGCAGCCAATCAGCGGCCCCGTGCCTGGGGCGTGGCCGCCCCGCCCCGCCCCGCGGGGGTCGGCTGCGCAGATGGGCTCCGCAGGCCCGCTTCGTGGTCGGTTCCGGGCGCCTGCGGTCCGGTCCGGTCCGGTCCGGTCCGGTGCGGCCCGGCCCGGCCCGGCCCGGCGCCGTCAGATTTCTGGGTGCCGAAAACCTGAATCAGAGGCCCGGGCCCCGCAGCCTGGCTGGCCCGGCGAGCCCGCGCCACTTCCTGTGCGTCACCTCCGGCCCCCGTGCGCTGCTGCCGGGCCCCGGGCCCGCGCGGCCGCTGCGCTTCGTCCCCGTGCCCCTCGCCCGGCCTCGGTGTCCCCTCGCCGCGCCCGGCGTCCCACAGGGGTCCGTGTCCGCGGAAGAGGCCGAGTCCACTCGGAGGCAGCGGTTGCGCGTCCGCGGGGAGCCCTCGGGGCGGGGCAAGGTAGGGCGGGGACGGGGGCAGGGCGGGGCGGGGCGGGGCGGGGCGGGTTCCCGGCCGGAGCCTGCGCTGCCCGAGCCTGAGAAGCCGGGAACCAGGCAGACTTCCCGACGTCCGGCGGCGACCCGGGCAGGCAACCCCCAGCCGGCCCGGGGCCAGGCTTGCTTTCTTCTAGTGAGCAGGTGATTCTCCTGTTTCCGTTCTAACCCAGGGCTTCCTCACTGCGCCGCCTCTCAACTTTTTCTGGTGTTTTTTGTTTTTTTGAGACGGTCTCACTGAGTGTGCGCTGCTCAGGCTGGGTTGTAATTTCCAATTCTCCTGCCTCAGCCTCCCAGACTGCAGGGATTACTGGTTGCATCAGATGCCCGGCTTGATTCTTCTGTGAGGGTTGTTCATGAGGTGTTACAACAGACAGGCAGTTTCCCCACAATACTCAGGCGTCTTTATTATTTATTTATTTTTGTCTTCCTGAGACAGGGTCTCACTCTGCAGCTCAGGCTGGCCTTGAACGCGTGCTGATCCTCTTGTCTCAGTTTCCCAAGCAGGATTACAGGCTGCACCACCACATCAGGGTGGGCGCCCATCCTTGAACACACCATGCACTGCTGCAAAAGACGAAAACAAAAAACCAGACTTCGCTGTGGCGCCGTGGCCACCCAACCCACCCCTTGTTGGTTATTTAACCGCAGCAGTTACACCCCATCGCTTTTTATTTTTTGAGACAAGGTTTTGCTAAGTTGCCCAGGCTGGTGGTATCCAATTTGTCATCCTCCCACCTCTGCCACTCCAGCAGCTGAGATCGCAGGCTGAGCCAATGCCTGGTTCAGAGGCTTTTCCCAACAAACCAAGTTCAGTGTGATTTACTAAAAATAAACTTTGTAAACATTTTTAATACATCAGGAGGCTGAGGCAGAAGGATCACCATGAGTTCTGTTTAAGGCCAGCCTGGACTACATAGGTGAGTTCAAGGTCAACCTGCATTACACAATGAAACCCTGTCTCAAAACAAAACAGACCAAAAAAAAAAAAAAAAAAAGACCAAAGATTTTAAAACAGAATAAAACGTGTTAAGTAGCATGAAAAGAATGTAGAAGGGGAAATATAGTCAGGCATGTTGGGAGGGTGAAGCCAGAGGATCACAAATTTGAGCCCAGCCTGGGAAATTTACCAACCTACCAAGACCCTGTTGAACAAAAAAAAAGGCCAAGTGGCGGCTCACACCTACAAATCCAGCGCTCAGAGGGCTCAGGCAGTAGTCACTGTGAATTTGAGGCCAGTTTGAGCTACATAATGAGTTCAAGGCCACCCTGGACTACATAGCAAGAGCCTGTCTCAGAACGAAAAGAAACAGAAAAGGCTGGAGATGTAGCCCAGCACACAGGCTCTGGGTTCAGTGTCACACCAACCATTTGAATCAGTGTAGACTCCTGCCCAGGAGTCTGGGAACATCTTCAGTTGTTTCTTCCACAATGAAAGTCCTACCCTAGTCACAGAATCCTGGAATTCAGGGAAACTATACATTGGGTGGTTTGACAGGTTTTGTTTTGTTTTGTTTTGTTTTTGTTTTTCTTGTTTTTTGAGGCAGAGTCTCACTCTGTAGTTCAGTCTGGTCCTAAACTCACTGTGTAACCCAGGCTGGCCTTGAACTCACAGCAATCCTCTTGCCTCAGCCTCCTGAGTGCTGGGACTATAGGTGTAAAGTACCAGGACCAGCCTCCATTGGATGGTTTGAAAGCAACACCTTTGCCCAAGTCCCTGGCCTAAGAGTTCCTGGCCAAGGAGGGTCAGTCGAGGTGGCACTGGTGTCCCTGTGTTTCCATCCATCCTGGGCTAGAGCTGTTCTGTCCCCATAGTCCAGGCCGTGGTCCTCAGGAGGAGTCCTGGGCAGCAGCTGTGCATGGCTGAGGGGCATGTTTTTAAGCTTTCCTGGACTCTAGCTTGCTTCCGGTGAGAGCCCCCGCCCCCCATCAGGTCAGACAGCCAGTTCTCCCCCACACCCTTGCATCCTGGAGCGTGGATGAGGTCAGCCACTGTTTTTTTTGCCCTCCCGGCATGGGGATTGAATAGAGGACTTTGCAAATGCGAAGCATTTCTCTACCACTAAGCCACATTCCCAGCCCTCTTATTATATTTTATTTTGAGACAGGCTCTTGCTAATGTACTCAGAGTAGCCTTGAACTTGTGATCCTCCTGCCTCAGCCTCCCTTGTGGTGGGCATCACAAGTGTATGTGTGCCACTGTGCCTGGCTTCTGTGGGTTACAAGCAGTTTGTTGTTGCCACATCACTTCTGGCCCTCTGTCTTGCAGGATAAAAACTGCTTCCCCCTGGAAGGAGCGGGGGCGGGGGGGGGCATCTCATGGGCCGAGGAGAAAGTGGGTTGGCCGTGAGTCCCCACGTAGGAGCGCAGGAGGTAGACCCTGGGGCCGACTGGGCCACGTCTCCTGCTCCCTCTCTTCCAGAGGGAACGGTCACCTTTTTCTGCTTGGCCTCCCTGTCCAGCTGCTGTGGGTCAGTAGCTCGGGGCTTGCTGGGAACCATTAGTTTTCTTTTTCTTGTTGTTGTTGTTTTTTGTGGCACCAGGGATCGAACTCACCTCACGCCTGCCAAACAGATGCTTAAGCCACTGAGCCAAACTCTCGGCCCAATTTTTTTTTTTTCCGAGGCAGGGTCGCACTATGTAGCTCAGGCCAGCGTTGTGCTCGAGTTATAGCCCAAGCTAGCCTCAAACTCGCAACGCTTTTCCTACCTCAGCCTCCCGAGTGCTGGGATTAAAGGCATGCGCCACCACGCCCGGCTGGGCACCGTTAGTTTTTGCCACCATGCGCTATTCCACCATTTGTCTTAACCTGGGCTGGTGCAGGGAGGCGTGGGAAGTCAGGGTCTGGCCCTTCATAGTGGGTCAAAATTGGGGAGTCTCTGTGATGACCACTGACCTAGAACAGCTCCCCTTGGGTGTGGACTCCACCTGGAGCCTCACTCCTAATCAGCGTGCAGCTGGGCGTGGTGCTGCGTACTTATAATACCAGCTAAACAGGAGGAAGGAGAATCAGAAGTTCAAGCCCAGACTGGACAAGACCCTGTGTCAAGATAAAAAAGTTTTAGAAGCCAGGCGTGGTGGCGCACGCCTTTAATCCCAGCACTCGGGAGGCTGAGGTAGGAGGAGCGTTGTGATTTTGAAGCTGGCTAGGGCTACCATGTGAGCAAGGCCAGCCTGAGCTACATAGTGTGACCCTGCCTCAAAAGAAATAGGGCCGGGAGTTTGGCAGGCAGGAGGTTGTGAGTTCGATCCCTGGTACTGACAAAAAATTTTTTTAGAAAGGGCTGATGATATAGCACCCCTGGGTTTGCTCCCCAGTACTACCAGGAAAAAGAAAAAAACCAAATCAGCACTGCCCAGTTCCCAAGTACTGCAGACGAATGCTACTGATTGTAATTTTCCTGTGGTGTGAAGTTGGAATCCAGTGTCTTTTCTCTTGGAATTATTCTGGTTGTTATTTTTGAGACAGAATCTTCTTGTGCATTGTGTTGGCCAGGCTGGCCTCTAACTGCTAGGTTTGGGCGGTCCTCCTGCCTCAGCCTCCTGATGCCAGGACTTCAGGCTGTGCCACCACATAGGACCTTGTCTTGCTGTTGTGGACAGACCACCGTGCTGGGATCAGGCTGACTCGGCTTGCTGCTTCCATGTCCTGCAGTACCACTTCCCTGTCTCGAAGTCCTTCATGCGCAGGTTTCTGTGAGGCTCTGTGCTGCAGTGTTGGTGAATTTCCCGTCTCCACACTCTGAGGCGCTCAGAGGCCAAAGGGCCGGGTGTCCATGGGCCGTGTCTCCACCTCCTGCCCTTTGCCCGTTCGGGCTGCACACTGGGGTGTGCCTGTGCCCCACGGTGACAGCCTCAGGTGGAGCTGTGCCTCCAGCCTTTTCTGTTTTTTATTCTAAGGGTCTCACAAAGTTGCCCAGGCTGGGCTTGAACTTGTGATTCTTCTGTCTCAGCTTCCTGAGTAGCTGAGATCCCAGGCTGGTGTGGCCTTGCCTGGGCTCCACCAGCTTGTTACGAAGGTCTGGGCTTCATGCGTTTCTTCCCTGAGTCCTGTCTGGCAGCTGGGGCGGCTGCCCCAGTGCCACCAGTACTGGTGCCTCCCTGATCTTTGCTCTGTGACCTTTGATCCCTGTCACTGCTCCCTGGCCTTCGCTGCCCTGCTCTACTCCACTCTGTACTGGAGGCCAGGCCTCGGCTGTCGTGGGTGTGTGTCCATCCCTCTGTCCCTGTGTCCCTCCTCCTCCTCCTCCGATCCCCAGGGCTCTTGGCCTCCATTGCCCAGGCAGAGTGTGGGGTCCACAGCCACCACTGGGGCACCTGGGCCTCTGTTCAGTCGGCACCCAGAGGTCCCCCTTCGTGACCGGGGTGCTCTGCACTGGCTGGAGATGTCCAAAACACCCAGTCCCCAGTCTGCAATCAAGAAATGAATTCCAGGAACAGCAGAGGTTAAGAGTAGGAAGAACTCATTGGGATGAAGAAAGCTTCTATCCGAGAAGGACAGAAGGGCCCCGGAAAGTGGCCCACTGACCCTGCTTCTCGGGGTGTTTACTGAGCAAAGCCCAGAGGTGAGGCAGGTTCAAGGTGGAGCAGAACTCTGCTCAATCAATAAGATTGTAAGTGCGGTAGCTTAGGTACCGTTGATCCAGCGGGAAGTCACAGGGCTGTGTGAGGTGGGGCTCGGCTGATAATGAGTAAATGATAATCCAGTGGGAAGCAGCTCCCCTCGGGCTGATGAGGACTTTCCTGGAGGGCGGGAGAGGAGGTTTGGTCCCCACCCCGAGGCCATGGATGCCCACTTAGCCTATGGATCACCCAGGTTCGGCCTGGGGAAGTGTGTGGGTGAGTACTGCGGCAGCCCTCTCTGCTCTGACCTCTGCGCCCAGCCCTGGCTGACTGCCCACAGTGTTTCTGCCTAGCTTCACTGTCCATAATGCTTGGACCAGGAGGGGCCTCTAGGACCAGAGCCATGGCCTAGGGGAGGCTGTGGGTCCTGCTGTCCCAGAACCCTTTCTCCAGTGCCCTGGGTCCCGCGGTCACTTCAGGGCCAGCTAAGGCTGTGGGCATACTCCTCCCATCGCCGAGTGTTGGGGGTCCCAGAGCCCAGGCTCCTGCACATGTCCCAAGACAATGAGTCATGGCAGCAGCTGCCAGGGCCGGGAGAGGCTGACAGGAAGGAGGCACCAGAGGGACAGTCAGGATTGCTCGGGCACTCTGAGAGGCTGAGGCAGGAGGATTGCAAGCTGGAGCCCAGCCTGGGCAACTTAGTGACTTAGTGAGACCCTGCCTCAAAAGAAAACATTTTTACAAAGGGATGGGGGCAGGTAAGTATAATTAAAACCTAAAAAAGAAAAAGCTGGGCATGTCGCCTACTGTAAAGGCCCTGGGCTCGATCCCCAGCACTAGGAAAAAGGTCTGTCTTCAAGGCAGTGACAGAAAACCCCGGGGTTCTGGTGGGAAAGGGAGCTGCGGCCAGGGCTCTGGGCTCCGGTCGGTCCTCTCAGGGTGGGGGTCTGTGAAGTCCGAAGCGGCACTGGCACCATCACTGCAGGGCCACTTGGGCCCCATCCTGAGACGACAGTGCCTGTGGGGGTGAGGGGGCGTCACGAGGTGCCTACCCCACTCGGGTGGTGTCTTTGGGGCGGCCTGGAGCCCTCTGCAGGGGAGGAGATGGCGGTTCAACCTGGATGAGGTCAGCAGGCGGCATGGATGTCCCACTGGCCTGCTGCACCCTCTGCGCTGGCCTCAGGACACCACAGCCCGTCATCCCCAAACGGGCCATGCGGGGCAGGACACGGGGTCTTCCCTGGGGACACTGGCAGTAGCCTGGGGATCCGAGCAGGTTGGGTGGCCCTGTTCCGGCTGGCTGTGACAGTTCGAGGAACACTTGGCCCTCACCCCTGGTTCCCATTGCAGTGCCCTTCAAGCCCTTGGAGCGACAGGAAGGGTGCCGAGGCAGGGACACCCCAGACAGCAGGAGTCCAAGTGCTCTGGGACCCCCACCTGCAGGAGGGGCGGCTGGGGTCAGTGTCGAGGACACCCAGCACAGTGATGCCTTCCGGGCCAGGTGCCACGGTGCTGAGGGCGTGCAGCCGGCTGTGCCCTCACCTGTACCCAAGGAGGGCACCACAGGGCCCTAACTGGACCCTGCTGGTCACATGCCGGGGCTGGCCATGGTATCTGAAGTGGGGTGGCCTTGGGGACTGAAGGGACCTCCAGATGGACAGGGTCCTCTGAGGAGATGGCCCCACGTCCAGATGCATGCATGTGCGTGGGGGGCCTCCTGCCCTGGGGTCTGGTGTCTTTCTGGGCGAGGGGGCTGTCCCGTGGGACCTTGGGATCTTCGTGTCCCAGGCTGAGGTCAGTGCTTAGGACGCATGGGCAGCTCTCTGGGGAGCCCCACCCATTGTCCCTCGGTTCCGTTGCTGCCTGGTCTGGGTTTGTGCCACGGGCAGGAGCTGCTGGCCTCTGTTCCCAGAGGGTGGCGTTGGTCTCTCCTGGTGATCACCATTAGGTTGGGCTGTGTTCTGCTGTTGGAGGGTCACTAACAGAAGAAGCTGGTGACCTGACTTCCGGAGCACAGGGGTCACTCCTGGTCCCCAGCTGCAGCTGTCCTCCGAGCTGGCTCCCCAAGGTGCAGCATTCATGTCCTCTGCTCCCGCGTCACCTGTAGTGACAGGGGAGTCGCTCCAGATTCCGTCTGAACACTGCGCTCTTGCAGGCCGGCATAGTCCGTGGCATGGTGCCACTGTGGGAGGCCGGCAGGGCGGTTCCAGTGTTGGGGCTGGGGCACGGCTGCCCGGGTCACCCCCACCTCCGCTGTTTGCAGTTTGAGCTTGGTCACGGACAGGTCTGTGCGGTCCCAGGGGCTTGGGTGCCTGGCAGGGTCACTGTAGTCTTCATGTACCTGTTGAGGTGGGGACAGAAAGAACTGCGTGGGCCCACGGGCCGACGGACTGCAGCAGGGTGAGCAGGGTGGCGTCCGGGGCTAGGCGTGGATATCCCGTGGCCAGGGCCACAGGCCCGTGCACCTGCCAGGAACCCAGACCACACAGACTGGGCACATGGAAGCCCATGGCTGGGTTCACGCTGTCAACAGACTGCATGTGCGTGGTCAGCGGGCTGCGGGAGTCACCCACAGGTCCCTTGTCCAAGGATGGGGTGGGGCTGCAAGGGGGCTTCGGGGTTCTTTGGGCCTTTTTGAGGGGAAATTGAATCCAAGGCCTTTCTTTGGAAGGGTTAGGTTTTTTTGAAACAAGGTCTTGCTATGTTCAAGGCTGACCGTGAAGCCACGTTGTGGCCCAGTCTGGCCTCAAACTCACTGCATCCTTCTGCCTCAGCCTTCCAGGTGTGCCCCTCATACTCACTCCCCCGTGTCTTACCACATGTCCTGTGCTGTGTGAGGGGGACACTGGTCTCCTGTCCAGTCCCCAGCTATGGGACATCCCTGTCACACAGCCTCTTGGCAGGTGCCAGCCCCGCAGGGACCAAGGCCTTGGCTTTGAGGGGAAGAGGGCACCACATCTGTCTTGAACTCGAGCTTCAATATGCGAGGTGGAGTACTCACCTCATCCATCTCCTCTCCTGACGCAGAGTCTGGGCTTTAGCATTGGGCCTGACCAGAAAGGAGGAGCTCTGCAGGGCCTGTGGTCACTGCCGGGCAGAGGGCTGTGTGCTGGGCGCCCTGCGCTGAGGGGGTGGGGAAGGCATCAGTGACCTTTCCCACCGCCCCGGGGCTGCTGGACTAGCTCCAGTACCTGCAGGTGGTCACGGAGCTGCGCAGTGGTGCCATGGTGACTGCGTTTGGACAGAGGACGTCACCCTGGGGCGGCGGGGCAGCTCGGCCCTGGGGAGGACTGCACCACCCTGTGTGGGGGTTGAGGGCGTAGGCAGGAGCTGAGGGATCTGCTGAGCCCTGGACAGACAGGTGGGGGTGCAGAGCACAGCTGAGGGAGAGACGTGAGCTCGGCACCGGGGGAGGCCCTGCCAGGAGAGGAGTAAGTACGAAACATGAGCCAGACCTGGCAGAACCCACTAGCACTCTGGGAGGTCGAGGCAGGAGGATCAAAAGTTGGGGCCCAGCCCATGCCAGGCTGGGAATGTAGCTTAGTGTGAAGGCCCTGGGTTTGACCCTCAGTACCACCAAAAGAAAAAAAAAGTGAGCTACATGGCTATGCGACATACAAAGCACAAAGTGAGCTTGCTGGGGGAGGCTGACCCGGGTACATTGAGCCGGCTGTGGTGCTGTACCCGTGACTGCTGTGGTCTAAGGTGGGTGGATCTCTGGGAGTTCCAAGCCAGCCTGGGCCACAGCAAGACCCTCTCTCCAAAGGACAAATGGATCTGGGTGGGGTGAGCCAGAGCCACACGCCGCACCTGGTGTGGGGGGCAGGACGCGAGGGCAGAGTCCAGCTGGGGAGAAGGTGGGGGAGAGCGGAGCCCCAGAGACCGAGTCAGCCTGGGATCTAGGCAGGGCCGAGCCCCCCGCTCGCTATCTCTGGGTTTTAAAGCAGTTTCACCTGATGATCAAAGCTCAGAGAACATTGGATACTCGACGTGAGAAACCCGTTTCCTTTCCTCAGCCTTCTGGCCTCACCAGGGCCATGACCTCCGGGCTGACCTGCGTCCCCAGCCAGGGCAGTCGCCGTGACCCATGCCATCCCCACTGAGTCGCTCGCCAGTCACGGTGGTGGCCTCGGCATGGCAGAGCCCCCAGCCCTGGAGGGCGGCACACCCCACTCCCACACCAGCTCCGGACCCCAGGTGGAGCCCAAAGAGAAGCCCCAGCAGCTGGCCTGGGCCCCCCTGCTCGGCCACCGCGGCGACAAGATTCTGTTCGGCCAGAGCGAGGGCAGCCCCGAGGGGAGCCTGCTCGCCGTCACCATCACCGAGACCACGGTCATCGAGTCGGACCTGGGCCTGTGGAGCGCGCGGGCACTCGTCTACCTCACGCTGTGGTTCTTCTTCAGCTTCTGCACGCTGTTCCTCAACAAGTACATCCTGTCGCTGCTGGAGGGCGAGCCCAGCATGCTAGGTGCCCGGGCCGGGGCCGGGGCGGCGGGTCAGAGTCAGGGCTCTGGCAGGGCAGGATGGGACGGGAAGGTGGCGTGTCTCCCCCAGGTGCCGTGCAGATGCTGTCCACCACACTCATCGGTGGAGCTCAGACCCTCATCCCCTGCTGCCTGCACCAGCACAAGCCGCGGCTGTCCTACCCGCCCAACTTCCTCATGACCATGCTCTTTGTGGGCCTCATGAGGTAGGATCCCCCATGCTGGGTCTCGCGTGGTGAGGGCTCTGTGCCCGTGCACTGCAGTGATGGCGGCTCTCGATGCTGCAGCTACCGAGTTGGGTTCTGTGGGGAGCAGCCGGGCCCCGACTGCATGGGGCAGGATGGAGGGCAGCGGGCTCCTCACGGGGCTGGGGGCCCCAGGAGGGGGTCCCCGATTGCAGCCCCTGATTCAAGTCCGTGTGCCCCGCCATCTGTCTCCTGGGTTCTTGGCAGGTTTGCCACTGTGGTCCTGGGCCTGGTCAGCCTGAAGAACGTGGCGGTGTCGTTCGCGGAGACGGTGAAGAGCTCCGCCCCCATCTTCACCGTGATCCTGTCGCGCATGATCTTGGGCGAGTACACAGGTGAGCAGTTCCCCGAGGGTCACTGGGCGGACGTGGCTTTGCAGCCCAGTGCCCAGCTGTCCCCGTGTGGCCCCAGGGTCGGAGCAGTGTCATCCCTAGGCCCGGGCGGGGAGGCAGCGGGGAGCCGAGACAGCAGGACGTCTCAGTGCTGGTCCTGACCCAGGGCACAGGCGGCCTCAGTCTTCCCTGTGTCACTGCCTTCTCCAGCCGTGTCCCGCCCTCACAGCTCCTCCCGAGAAGGCAAAGGTCAGACGACCTTAGCAGCAAGCCGGTGGCCCAGCAGCATGGGGGCCGTGGCCCACTCTCCTGTGGGCCTTTACTTATTTATTTAGAGGCCCGAGGAACCCATCCCTGGGCCCGCACAGGGAGCTGCACCCTTTCCCAGGTGTGCGTACCCAAGGTCAGCGAGATGGGTCTGGGAAGGGAAGCGGGGGCTGCCCAGGTGCAGGTGGGCGCAGCTGCTCTCTCCAGGCTCCTCAGGGCCACGCCGTGTTTCGGGGGACTATGAGGCATGGAGTGCTAAGAGCAGGCCTAATAAGCCCCCAGGGCGGGGGTCAGCTCCTCGGGGACAGGCCCTGTGGACACCACGGCTGGGGCTGCGCGTTGACCGCCTCAGGATCTGTGGGCCTGAGAAGGTTCATGAGGGCTCAGTTTCCCCCCTGGGCAGCAGCGTCGAGGGCTGAGGGCAAGGAGCCCCTCCAAGGACCGGGATTCGGTTGTCCTCACTAAGCGACCAGCAGCTGCAGTACCACCTGCCACCCAGCACTCAGGGAAGGTGGCAGGTTTCAGCCAGTTCTGGGCACCCGAATGGCCTAACGAGGTCCAGTCTCACGAAAATCATTAAAAAATGGACTGAGCCGGGCGTGGTGGCGCACGCCTTTAATCCCAGCACTCGGGAGGCTGAGGTAGGAGGAGCGTTGTGAGTTCCAGGCCGGCCTGGGCTACAACGCGAGCACAAGGCCGGCCTGAGCTACGCAGTGCGACCCTGCCTCAAAAAACCAGGGCTGGGAGTTTGGCTCAGTGGCTTAAGCGCCTGCCCTGGCAGGCGCGAGGTTGTGAGTTCAATCCCCAGTACCGCAAAAAAAAAAAAAAAGAAAAAAAAAATGGGCTGGGATGGAACTCAGTGTGAGCACCCTGGGTCCAGTTTTCAGTGCCACACGCACACATTCATGTCCTCGTTTTTTTTTGAGTTTCAAAGTAAATGCCATGCCCGAATCAAAGACGAACAACACATGCGTGAGTCCTTCTTTCCAAAATAAGTGTGTGCATGGGAAATGTGATTTCGTTGTGTTGAATGGCTTTTTTTTTTTTTTTTTTTTTTTTGTGGTATCGGGAATCCAACTCACAACCTTGCACCTGCCAGGCAGGCACTTAAGCCACTGAGCTAATTCCCTGGCCCTATTTTTTGAGACAGGGTCTCACTATGCAGTTCAGGTTGGCCTTGAACTCACTTTGTAGCCCAGGCTGGTCTTGAACTCGCAATGATCCTCCTGCCTCAGCCTCCCGAGTGCTGGAATTACAGGCATGCGCCACCACACCTGGCTTGAATGGATTTTTAAAGTCCATCACGCAGGCCTTTTAGTACTCAGAAACAAAGGGCGTCGGCCCAGGCGGGTGCACCTGGCTGCCCACGCTGGTTCTAAGTCTTGCTGTCCTTGGCCCTGAACTCCCAGGGATGGCTCCTGTTGCTCTGATGCTGCCAGCGAGGCTTGGTGCGGGGAGGGCCCTCTGCAGATGGGGATGCTGTGTGCTTTATTTCCCAGCAACACGGGGGGCCAGCAGGTGTTCAGTGAAGGTGGAAGTCACACCGTCGTAGGGACCTGTGCCCCTTGTCACATGTGTGTCCCGCCCCTGCCAGGGCTGCCGGTCAGCCTGTCCCTCCTCCCCGTCATGGTGGGGCTGGCGCTGTGCACTGCCACTGAGATCAGCTTCAACATCCTGGGCTTCTCGGCCGCCTTGTCCACCAACATCATGGACTGGTGAGTGGGGGCCAGCGCAGAGGGGACGGGGACAGGGGCTATGCCCGTGTCCTCACCTGGATTCACAAATGTTGAGGTCCAGACCCACCCAGTGAGGCCCATGATGTCCCATGGCGCCTTTCCCCAGTCAGTCAGCTGGTTCGTGCTGGCTCCCATGCGCAACCTCTTCTTTTCCAGCTTACAGAACGTCTTTTCCAAGAAGCTGCTCAGTGGGGACAAGTACCGCTTCTCGTGAGTACTCCACACCACGTCCGGGCTGTGGGAACTCTGCCCATGTGGGCCCTACCCAGGGAAAACTACGCACTAGTGCGCTGCCCTCAGGGCCCCAAGTCAGCAGGCTCGGCACCTGCTTTCATTCTGGGCAGCTGCCGTGTCCCAGGGTGGGGGGTCCCTGTGCCTGCTCCCGCTCCCTGGGGCCCTGTGTGTGAGGTGCGGTCCCCGTCCCCGCAGGGCCCCGGAGCTGCAGTTCTACACCAGCGCGGCGGCAGTGGCCATGCTCATCCCTGCCTGGATCTTCTTCATGGTGGGTCCCGGGCTGTCTGCGAGGACCCCAGAGCGAGGCCACCACTGAGGGGCCTAGGATGGGGCTGTGCCTTGGGGCCGCCCAGACCTGCACTGCTTGCTGAGATATTGTGTCTGTCTGTCTGTCTCACTCTATTTTTTTGAGACAGGGTCTTGCTATGTAGTTCAGGCTGACCTTGAATACTCTGAAACCCTTCTGTGTCAGTCTCCTGAGACCTGGGGGTTACAGGTGTGGACCAACACACCCAGCTTGCCGAGATTTTCGTGTGTGGGTTTTTTGGTTTGTGCGGTTAACATTTCCATTGAGAAAATACTGTGCGGGCGCTGCAGGAGGCAGCGGTGCTACATGTGGCCCCTCTGTTCGTGGCCCGAGCATGCTGTGGACGTGTGCACCATGTGCATCGTGCCTCACATGGCGCTGCCCAGCTGGCCACTGGGGTGCCACACAGGAGGACAGGGCCGTGCGCATTTGCACCCAGCAGCCAGGCCGTCCCCTGGGGAGGCTTTCCTGAAGTGGGAGCAGTTGGCGGGTGGAAGCTGCCTGTGAGCTTTGGCGGTCACTTGCGTGTGACTTTCATAGCATAGAGTAAAGCTTGACTTTTTTCCCGTTTTTGATGCACTGGGGGTTGAACACACGGTCTTCATACTCAGCTGCATCCCCAGGTCTTTTTAAATTTTCTGTTCTGAGAAAAATTCCCACTAAGCCACTGAGTTTCTCAGGCAAGACTCAAACTTGGTATCCTTCTGCCTCAGTCTCCCAGAGTACAGGTGTGAAAGCTTTTGCCTCTGTGTGGCTCAGCGTGATGGTGCACACCTGTAATCCCAGCACTAGGGAGGCTGAGTCAGGAGGAGCGTCATGAGTTTGAGGTCAGCCTGAACTGCATAGAGAAACCCTATCTCAAAAGAGTTTTTTAAGAAAAAAAAAAAAAGGCGAGAGAAAGAAAAGACAGTGCTGATGGGGGGTCCAGCTGCTCCCCAGCAGCTGCAGGCTGTCTTCTCTGACCTGGCACCGGTGACGCCCCTCAGTCTCAGGGTGGCCTGGATGAGCCAGGGCCCACGAGCGCCCTCTGTTGTGCTGCAGGACGTGCCCGTGGTCGGCAGGAGTGAGAGGAGCTTCCACTACAGCCAGGACGTGGTGCTGCTGCTGCTGACGGACGGCGCCCTGTTCCACCTGCAGAGCGTCACCGCCTACGCCCTCATGGGCAAGATCTCCCCGGTGACCTTCAGGTGCGCAGCCCCCGGGGAGGTTTTCGGGAAAGCCTGGCCTCCGGGTGAATTCAGAGGGTCTCCAGGCTTCTCTCCCCTCACCAGGAGCGGTCACACACAGCCTTAGGAGGCGCGTGTCGGGGAGGTTTCTACTCGAAGCCTTCAGCATCGCTTGCATTTTTCTGTCTAGCACAGCGCTGTGCACATGGCCACCACCCAGTGCCAGCACACGGGATGCGGGTAGAGCAGAGGAGCCAAGCGCTCCCCCTCCGGATTTTGCTGTTCATGCAGGGTGCTGCGCGGCTGGGGTCCTCTGGACACTCGGGGGAGCTGACAGCCCTGGCCTCTGGTCACCGCCCTATCTGGGTAAATGTAGTGACTGTGCAGCTGAGACAGGAGAGTCTCCTGCAGCAGACACACAGTGATGAGTTCGCATCCCTGGTGCTGGCCTCAGCAGTGGATTTGCCACGTCACGTTGTCGGCCACCTCAATGTCAGCATTGTCACTCACTTCCGAGTGGCCTGGGAGCTGGCCTGGTCCCCAGATGTGAGAACAGAAGTGTCTGTGACCGAGCCCCATGCAGTGGGCCATGCACAGGTCTCTCACCCGCTTCTTTGTTTTTCTGAGACAGGGTCTCAGTATGTGGCCCAAGGTGGCCTTGAGCTCCTGGTGATCCTCCTGCCCCAGCCTCTCCAGGGCTGGGCTCACAACATATGGCAGCACACCTGGCCTCTCCCACTTCTCTGCTTTCCATTGGGTCCAGGTCTGTGCAGCAAATTCTTATATTCCTCTGAGCGTTCTCTCTCTCTCTCTCTCTCTCTCCCTCTCTCCCTCTCTCCCTCTCTCTCTCTCTCTCTCTCTCTCTCTCTCTCTCTCTCTCTCT
>RJWM01027031.1:0-27408 GCA_004363535.1 Dasyprocta punctata | reverse complement strand
TTCAGTTTGATTCCTTTCCTTTCTTTCCCTCTTAGTCCTTTCTCTCCTTTTTTCCCTTTCTCCTTTCTTGTTTCCCTTTTTCCCACTCTTCCTTCTTTCATTTTAGCTTGAGTTGGTTTCACTCAGTTATAGATTTTATGCACCCACCATATGGTCATTGTCCAGGTTCTTGAATGGTTATTTGAGAGACATCTATAGCTTTTAGAATTTGTGGACTGGCTTTTCAAGTCATGCAATGGGGTTATTATGCTAGAAGGGGCTAAGTGGGAAGCTGTAGAATTTTTCTTCCATTCAAGAAATTAAACAAAAACTAATAATTAAATCCCAGGAATTTTGGAAATGAGTGTTTTCATTAAATACTTAGTATATGGCTATTGATCTTGCAAATTCTGTTCTCACATTGTGTTAGTCAACTTTCTGACACTGTGACTAAATACTGGAAATATTCAATTTAAAAGGAGAAAATGTTTATTTTTGTTCACAGTTTCAGAGGGTTTAGTACATGGTCATGTGCCTTTCTGTTTCTGGGCTTGTGGTGAACTCTATCTGTTCAGCTTTCTAGTACAGGAGGATTTCATGAACTTTATCTGTAGAACTAATATTCTAAATAAGTGTGCATAACATGATGGCTTTTTCTATTGCATATTTATTTTTCTTTGAACATATTTGGTTAATTATATGTTTTACCACAATCTTTTATTTACTCTCTGGGGGAAAAAAAAAACTGCTGACATAATCAAAAGAAACAGCTGAGAGTGTATATGTGAATAAGCATTAATTCTTTGACTAAGAAGATACTACATAGGAAATTAATTCCTTGACTGTACTCAGTGATACCTTGTGGATCTTTAGAAGCAACATTATTTTGAGCATATACTTGTCTTCTTCTTTTTCATCAACTAATTCAACTTCACTTACTTGGAATGGTTAGTTAGGCAGATCTTATAACACTGAACATTTTTGTTTATTTCCAAAAGATTGATTTTCTGCAGTAACCTTCATTGATTGCTGTTTGTAAAATTCTTACTAGGGTATTTGTAAATGTATTGTTTATTTTATATTTGTCAACTCTAATATAATCGCAAATAGTGAAAACAATTAATTGTATTTTGCCTACTATAGCAACAAAATAATTTCTGCCTTTTTACCAATTCTCTACAATCTCAACACCAAATTATGGCAATTTCACAAACATTTGAAAAATTATTGCACTTATTGGATTATTTGCAGGTGGAACTCTGTTCTTAGTCTACAAATCAGTGGTTAATTTAATGATGCACTAGTTTATATTTAGCAAAACGAAGCACAACAAGCTTAGCTGAAAAACGATTCTTGTTTTAACCAGTATCTTCACACAGCTGTTTAAATATCATATTGTGCTTGTTTTTTTCCCCCTTTCCTTATTTAGGATGGCACATGGTACTTGTGTAATCTTTGCTTATTTTAAGCTGGCATAGAAGAATGGTTCCTAGCAAATGGGAGGCAATTTGCAAAACTGAACGATGTTCTTACAAATTCAGGCTGAGTTCAATTATTATTGAAGAATACATCTTTTTTTCCCCCATATTCTCCTGCAGATTTTTTCATTAAAATATTATATTTCAAAGTTTATAACAAAAGTACTCTTTTCATTTATTCCATATAATTTTCTTTCCTTTGTATGAAGATACCATTAAAGTAAGATTGGTCAGGAAAATTCAGATGTTTGAAAATCATAGTAGTTCACTCATCAATTTTGTAATACTTCTGGCCTCAATTTTTTTATGTTTCCTTATACAGATGTAAAGCCTGCTTCAAAGGATGTAACATTAAAATGAACAACTTAAATAATCTTCATTACCTACTTATTTTAGAATTCCTATTGCATTTCCACATCCTTACCTAGATGCTTAAACCAATAATGACTGAATTTCCATTTTTTTGTTTTTATGTCAAATTAAAGTTATCTTTAGATTTTTAAATTTATTTACATTTTTACATTTATTTTCATATGTTCATGAAGTATATGTTAATATTTTCTGCTAGTAACATTTTGTCACAAGATGTCTGTGAAGCAGAACACTACCATGGTTATATATTACATCTGCTTTTTGGTATTGGCTGTTTTGTCTCTATTGGCTGTTTTAAGCAAATAATTTTGTAGGCAACAAATGAAACTGAGATTCTCTATAGAGATAAATGAATGTAGAAATAATTTAAGAGACTTAGTTGAAATATCAATGTAATAATTTTACTTCTATGAAACAATTCATTCTGCATCTCTGTTTTTAAAAATATGTAAGGTTTCTTAAAATGTTCAATTATGTCATATATGTTTATTCTGATTATCTTAGCATGAGGGCTGATTTAGGGTGATTTTTATTGTTTTGTATTTATTTATTTTTCTTGTATTTTCTGTTTTTTTCTTTTTTTTCTGTTTTTTATCTAATAGAACTTTTGTGTGATTTTTCTTATTACTGGACTTAAACCTAATAACACGAAGTTATATCTCATGAGTTAGGAAAATTTGTACTAAGAAAACCATCTCTGAGGAAGTTATAACTAGAATGGTAACATACAGAAAACAATTCCCAGTAAGAAAATAAACCTGTCAAAGAATAAAGACATATTTTATAAATTATATATGTGATAAAAATTATAAGGAAGTTAGTGACTAGAAAATTATTTCATTGAATTAGTACATACTATCGCATGCTTGCTTGTACAGTGTTTTATAAGGGTACATTGTTTTTGCAAAAAGTTAAATTTTATTATTTGTAATTGAATTTTATTTTTGGTGGTGCTGAGTATTGGGGACCTGGCCTAGAACCCCAGTCTTCTGAGCAAGTGTACGGTGAAAGTTTAAATAAATGAGACAAGTGGTATGATTTTAGGGCTCCAGGAGGATCAAAGCCCCTGCAGAGTTCTTGACTCTGTGGCTATCATGAGGGCTAAGACGAAGAGCTTCTCTGGACCACCCGTATATATTTTCAAATAGACAGAGAGGGGATACTGAGGGAGGTGCTGAGGGAGGTGCCGGAACTGAGCAGGATTTGAGAGTCACTTCAAGGACATCTCCAAGTAGGAAAGAATGCCAGAAAAGGAGAACTATTTTATCTCCAAGATGACCTTTGTGATAGGACTGTGATGCCCTGTAGAGTAAGATGCCTGCAGGGCAGTCTCTATTAACAGAATTAATTATGGAGCCAAGATGTCCTCAGCTGCTATCTTCTTTACCTTGCCCTTTGAGGTATCTCTGACCTCATTGGCCACTACAGGCCTCGGTCAAGACCAGTGATTCATAGAAATTCATTTACTATGAATCAGCTCCCATCACCAGGCAAGAGGCCTAGGCCTAGGACAGGCTCGCAGATAAATAAAATGCCAATTAGTAAATTTTAAATCCTGCTCAGAGCTGCTTCATAGTGGTCTTCAACACTGAGGATCAAATAGAGGGCCTAAGCATACTAAGCAAGCTCTTTACCACTGAGGTACATCTCCAACCCCAAGTTATACTTTACATATTGTATGCAGTATGCATATTATTGAAAAGTGTGGTTATTCTGGAACTTACTATAGTTTTACCTAATATGGGTGGATAATCATAATTGTTGCCTGTTTGTATTTTATAGTGTAGGACAAGTAACCATACTTAGAGCAAAGTTCAGGCCTAAAATCTCTCAGTGAAACTAGAGGGAAATGGAACCAAAAATCAGAACTCACTGACCTGATGGTAATAATAAATGCTATTTAAATGAGGATGAGAAAATAAGTAGTGGGATTCATGGTCAAAAGTTTATCATTTTTAAGTTTCTTATTTGAAGTACTACTATAAAACAAATGTTTAAAAGTTAAATTTTTTAAAGTGTGATGTAGATCAATAAAGGAACTATTAGGATTAAAAATAAGGTATCAATATTTGTTACATAATTTAAGATGATAGGTATTTACAGTACTATGTCTCTTCTTGTTTTTATATTTTTTTATGTGGAAATGAACCAAAATATTGAACTAATAACTAATAATACATTTAGCAAATTTTTTTATAATTAAACAGTTCTTTAAATACCAGAGACGGTTTTAATAATGAGAAATTAATTCTATGATCATAAATATAGAAAACAAAGCTACCATATACTGACAGTGTAAATTTTTGTTTCCATATTTTGTGGAGGTCCCCAAACTGTTAATCTTATTTAGTTACTGTGGTTCAGCCTATGGACTAAAAAAAATTGAGAACATCACCAAATTGAAAAGGTCCCTAAAGATTGGATATGCCATATTATTTTATTAGGAGAGCTCAACACAGCATCCTCTTTAGTACTTCCATTCTAGATTTAGAACATACCCCATATATATTTTCATTCCAGTGATCATCAATATGATCTAATATATAAAAAGAAAAGACCTTTAAATATTTCTGAGAACGTGTTGATAGAGTTAGATGATAATGTCAGATCTGTGCTAGATTTTAAATAGGTTTTATATTTTAGAGTAATTTTCAGTTCACAGTAAAATTAAGCAAAAGATTTTTGCCACATATCCCCATTTCTACACATGGAGAGCCTCCACCATTATCAATTCCTTATCAGAGTGATTCATTTGTTGCAACTGAAGAATCAACAACATTCAAGTATCATTATCATTCAAAGTCCATAGTTTATATTAAGATTCACTCTTGGTGTTGTACATTCTATGTGTTTAATTACATGATTTTGATCAAGAATGTCTCCCAAGGTCTCATACAGTCACGGGTGAGGCATTTGGAAGGTGATTGCATCATGAGGGCAATAAAGCTGACTTACTATTAGGAGGTAGGGTCTGGTGGGAAGAGGTGGGTCCTTAGAGGCATGACCTGGAGGAGTGTATCTCCTTTTCCTATTCCTTGCTTCTTTGTCTTCTTCTTGGCCACCGTGACATGAGTAGCTTTGCTCTGTCCAGGCCATTCCACTCTGCTCTTCCTGCATTTAAGCATAGTACCATGGAATGAAACTTCTGAAACTTATCAGGGGCCCTTCAAAGAGCCCTGACTGTCTGTGTTAAGGGTATGGCGAGAAAATAAAAAAAGAGACAATTTTAGTAATACACGAGTGGCTGGGAAGTTGGTGTCTCCAGATGGGTTCTCTCCTGACACTCTATGTATTGGGTGTATACAGTGGTAGATGGGGCTAGCAATAGATTCCAATTTGGTGGAAGACTCACAGATTTATAATTCAATAGACAAGTGTAATCCTGGGATGCCTCAAGAGGGTGTAGATGATTTTATGCTAAAAAGGATCTTGTTCTGGAGTATAATCCTGAGGTGACTCAAGAGGGCATAGATGATTTTAATTTTAGTCTGAGTGAATGGGAGGGGATGGCTCATCCTTAAAGAGTCAATGGGAAATCTCAAATGGGCAGTGCCAGTAATCCCAAACCTCCATTTTATCCCTTAGAGAAGTATGCAAAATTAGCCATTGTAAATTTGTGGTCCCCAACAAACTGAGAGCAAAAATAAACCTCTTCTCCATTAAATTGGACCTATAAATAATTCATTCCAGTGACCAGAAAGTGACTAAGACAGATGTGTATTCACCATTATATCATATATGGTAGTTTTATTTTTTTAAATATTTGTGAATTTAAATTATTTTCTCATTACCAAAATTATACTTGTGCACTATGGAAAATTTAGAAACAGAAAATGGAATGTAGAAGAAAATGAACAGATAGGACTTATATACACAATGTTTTTGAGAGAGAGACTCGTTAAGTTACCCATGCCAGCCTTTATTTGCTATCCTCCTACCTCAGATTCCCAAACAGCTTGAATTACAGGTGTGTACCACTATGTCCAGCTACACATCTTGATCTAAATCTTAATCTTTTAAAATAATGGTACCATTATTATCCCTGTAAATTTGCAGCATCTTACTTTGCATTTCATTATATTTAGAGATTGATGAGGTGTATGTTTGAAGTTTGTGTTGGTTCCTAGAAGATATCTATGATTCTTTTATCTGCCCTTCTCTTTCTTCTACCATTTTTACTCAGAACCTGCTTCATCTGGCTCTCAACCACTTTATTTTTGTAAAACACTGCAGATAGGGAAGCATCAAAATCTCATTTACAACAGTGAGATAGTCTCATAGGGGATCCATTGATTTCAGAGAAAGTACTGGGATCTGGTTCTTAATTTTCCAGGTCCTGCATGCTAATTCTTCAATATATTTAGGTTTATCAGCTTTTCTGGAATAGGTTTACCAAACAAATAAGAAAAATGTATTACTGATAATGAGAATACTAGTTTATTAATTTGCATTTTAGACTTCCAAGTTCCTGCCAAAACACCAATCCTTTTCTAATAATATGGTCTTCTACCTGAGTATCTGTTCATACTCTTCTCTGGTTGCTATTACTGATCCAGCTTCCTACTGTCCCTAACCCTTGTAAGCTTCTGGAAACCACATTTCATAATAAATCAAAGAAAATGAAATCTCTCCCTCCTAAAAACAGCCTAGAAAGTTTTATGTATTATTGTATTTGTCAAAGAACTTCTCCTATTCTACTTTCTGTTGTTACCCAAAATGTGAAGTCAGGAACCATGTTATCCAGTAGAAAAGCCTCTTTTACATAGTCTCACTTTTGAATTATTGTTTCTGTGACTCTCTTTTGATAGGTGTCTTGTGTATCATTCTTCAAGTGCATTTTTTTTTTTTTAGGAAAAAACAGAAAAGGTCATAGTTAAGCTTTCTTAATTATGTTTCCCTTCTGCTTATACTTTTAAAATAGCCTGTAGGTTATTTTAACTTTGAACACTGATGTTCACACCATCTCCTTTTTTGGGGCTTTGTATGTGTGTATAATGTGAATACATACTTACATATACATACGTATTGGCTTACAATATCTCTACAAATAGATGGAGATCATATTTTGACTCTTCCTGATTCACTGTGTGGGTATTGACTTACTTTTCATTTGGGACACAACATTTATTATTGTTCTTGTCTCTATTTTATCACCTCAGTTTATTTTTGCTTTGGAAAAAGCTATCTGAATAAATACTATGGTATTTATTTTCTGTAAAAGCTTTATTTGGACATTGATTTTTTTCATCACATGACAGCAATGGCAAGGTAGCATTTCAGGAGAGCTTCTCTTCTATCAAAAGTATCTTCATCCTCTCATTAGTTTAATTCATGATAATAATCCAGACAAGCTTTGACCATTAAGTCCTTTCAGACAGCAGTATTCCCAAACGCCATTCTTTGTTTTAAGTAATTAGTTTCTTCAGTTCATTTTAGTGTCTAAACTTAATAGTATATGAGAATTCATTATCTTGCTATGCAATAACCTTTCCATTAATGGATGAGCTAAACTTTCTTGTCTATTTTTATATTCCTATAGAATTGACTGTATCCATTAGGGTATTTTATTCTGTTGATACCAAAGCTCTTTGAGAGAGAGTGTGAGTTTAAATAGTTTTTCCCACAACTCTTTTATGTCATGTTTCTTTTCTGTACAGGACTGGGGAGATCTCTCAAAAAAAAATTTGTGAAATCCATGGAGAATCCAGTAAAGGTTCTGCAATTGATTGTTGTGTTTCCCTGTTTTACAAATCCACAAAGAAATTTAGGCAACCCTTATTTTTGGAATGTTTAATATTAGAAAACTTTCTACTTAGTTTTGTGCAATTTCCTTGTTATGCTGTTATTATTCATGACAAATGGAGCTCATGTACTCTTAAAAGAAAAGGACAATCAACCTTATATTATTTCCTCACAAATGTGAAGGTAGTTTTATGGAATAAAAAACAGGACATCTTGACTTTGCATTGTTATGATCATAGAAATGAAATCTCAAAACATTTTATAAACATTAAATCATTCAGAAATAATTGAGGTTGTCTGATCCAATCTGTTGAATGTATGTACAGAAATAAAAATTTGATTTATGACATTGAGTTTTTAAATTTAAAAAGAGTGCATTGAAGAATGACCTGTAGACATCTGTCAAAGACAAAAGCCAAGGATTCATTACTTTAGTTTTTATGTGATTTTTTTGTTTTGTTTTGCAGGAAGGGGAACACTTCCTAGTTTATGAATTGCTAATTTTTGTTATTAGATATAGTGATGAAATGATTTGTAAACAGTAAATACATTTTTGACTTTTTGATTTCTTTAATCCCCTTAGAGGCAAGAGATAATTGAAGAATTGAGGACATTTAGAGCAGAACAAAGCAGTCAGAGGGGTAAAATGTACACTTAGAAATTCTTTTGGTCTTTTACACACCTTTGTCCTGGAGATATATACAGTTTCAGAATTCTAGATGATACTCATATAAGGCCATCATTTGATGTTTAGAATTTCAAGGTTGAGAAGGAATTAGTATTATGGGCTAAATCAAGACTAGTATGATACGATTATGTTTATGAACAAAATTTATTGAATATATTATTGAGGGTTTGGTCTATTGGAGTCTAGAGTAGAACTAAGTATGCTGCAGCCATCGTAATTACCTCAGAAATGAGTCACATTAGGAAAAGTCCCAATCTATTTTCTGCCACACACTCCTAATATAGTAATTTTTTATGACTAGAACTTGAAATAATCAAATTAAAAGTGCTAAGTTATGAAGATTTTGTCTGTTGTCATAATCTCCATCACAGAAGTCAAAGAAGATTTTAAAAACTGCATTTAATTCCATCTGTAGATATTAGTTATTTTTGTTTTTCCTATAGTTATTTCTCATGTCAGACTTCTTAAATAGGAATTTTTATTTAGAAAATATAATTATAGTTCTATTCTGTGAAAAGCACTGTTTTAGATTGTATATTTTATGGTAATAGGACAGACAAGGATTCTGTTCATATGAAACTTACATTTTGGTTCTGAAGTCAGGGAGCCAATTCAACAAGTAAATAAGTGACAAAAATATCAAGAGTTCTGCAGAGAAGTTATACAAGGATGACTGAGTAGTAAAGGTAATCTTTTTAAAGAAGTCATTTAAATTTTAAGCTGATGACAAAAAACCAAACTTTTAAACATCTGCAGCATGAGCATTTCAGTGAAGAGTTTCTAAAGTGTGCAGAGAGAACAGGAACAAAGACTGGTAATACTTATGCGCATGAGGAGTGCAACTAGAGAAACTGGTGGTGATCTAGTCTTGTAGAGGTCTGTGAGCCTGAATAAGGAGGTAAAATGTCTGTCTAATGTGTTAGGAAGCTGTTGAAAGGTTTTCAGACTGGCAATGGGCATGACCTAATTTACATTAAAAATACTTTGATTAAGTCCTACTTTATAGCAGCAGTAACCAAGACAATGTGGTATTGTTAGAGGCATAGACACATAGATCAGTGGTACAGGATATGGAACTCAGGAATGTACCTACAGAGTTATGGCCGACTCAAATTTTGACAAAGGTGCAAAGCAGTTCAATAGAGGAAGGATAGCTATTGCAGCAAATGGTGCTGGAACAATTGGACATTCATAGGTAAAATAATGAACCTAACCTAAGCAATATACCTGTAAAATGTAGATCAACAGGGATCATGAACTTTAATAAAAGACATAGAATTGTAACAGTTTTAGGAAAAAAGTAAGATATAATCTTCAGGCTCAGCAAGGAATTCTGACTTGATACCAAAAGAATGATCCATAGAAAGAATTGATAAACTTGACCTAATTTGTTCTGTGAACGAAAACAGAAAGATAAACTATGAACTTGGAGAAAATATTTGCAAACCACAGAACCAAAAAAAAAAAAAAAAAAAAAAAAAAAAAAAAAAAAAAAAAAAAAAAAAAAAAAAAAAAAAAAAAAAAAAAAAAAAAAAAAAAAAAAAAAAAAAAAAAAAAAAAAAAAAAAAAAAAAAAAAAAAAAAAAAAAAAAAAAAAAAAAAACCCATAATATCAACAATATGAAAATAACTCTCAAAACTATAAAAACAAAAACAATCCAATTTAAAAAATGGGCAAGAAACAAAAAGAAACATTCACCACAGAGGTAACACAGTTGGCAAGAACCTTGAAAATGTAGTCACCATTGGTAGCTATTAAACAAATGTATACACAAAAGGTGTAGTGAGTTATAACTACACAACTATCAGAATGACTAAGAAAGTAACAACACATAGTGTTGAAGATGATGCGAAGTAATTGGATCACTAATACGTTGCTGCTGAAATGTAAAATGGTGCAGCTACTGTGGAAAATGGTATGATAATTTCATATAACACTAAACATGCAATTACCATACGACTTAACAATTGTACTCTTGGCTATTTGTCTCAGAGATTTGACAACTTACAGTTACACAAATACTTGTACCAGAATGTTCATAGCATCTTTACTGGTAATAAAACCAAAAGAAATATCCCAGATGCTCTTCAGTGATAAATAGTTAAATAATGAGTATGAATCGCCAGGAAATTACTCTGAATCAAAGGCAATCAATCTTTAAAGGTCACATACTGAATAATATAACATCCTTAAAATTATGAAATAAAGACTATTAGTGATGATAGAAGTCAGGACCAGAAGTTGGGAATAGGAAAAGAGGGAGGTGGTTGTGGTTATGAAATGACAACAGGGGAGTTTTATATGACAAAACTCTGCTGTATGAGAACATGCGAGTATTGTTTTATATGATGACTGTGTCAATGTCAATGTCCTGATTGTAGTTTTGTATTAAAGTTTTGCAAGATGTCACTACCAGGAGAGTTTTGGTAGGCAGTATATAGGATTCTGTCTATGATGTTTCTTGCAATTGCATGGAAGTCTCCAAATATATCGATTTGAAAGTTTAATGAAAGAAAACCCCTTTTTAAATTTGGCTGATGAGTTGAAAATGTATGGCCTCCAGCCCTACTAATTCTCACTTAACTGGTAGGATCTGTGTCTTGCACTTTTAGAAAGATCTTTGGGTGCACCTGCTGTGCAGACAGGATTGAGTATCTCTGCAACGCTGCAAAGAAATCCCTGTGGGTTTAAAGCACAAGCTGCTACTCATAGGTTTTTTTCAGATTATGATACTGGGTACTGGCATTCTACTCTGGATATGTCTGTGACCTGATCCCAAAGGACTAGTGTTGTTTAACTGAGAGCCACTCAACTGAGAATGCTTAAGATATGTCTATAGATGCCATAGTATTTCCTCCTTAGAAGTAAGTTTTACTCTAATGTTCACCTCCAGGTCCACTCTTTTTTTCATTTCTGGTATCTGTTAAAATACTTACTTTTCCTACTTTTAGTGCTATAATTTTGTCAGCAAATGTACAGCTTATTTGTGCTCACAAATTGCTGTTAGTCCTTTGTACCCCTTTCTTTTTATTATGGAACCTACCTGGACAGTAAAACAGTGTATATATAAACAAAACATCTTTTTAACATAGTAGCTACAGGATTGTGTTTTTGAAACTCAGTGTTTAATTCAATATGAGGGGGCATTCTTTTGAGTACATATTGGTTGTGATCAGAAATCTTAGTGAACTGTTGCCTCATGAATAAGTTTAATGCTTTTTCAAAAGACCTATTTTCTTTCTTTCTTTCTTTTTTTTTTTTTTTTTGTGGCACTGGGGATCAAACTCACAGCCTCATGCCTGCCACACAGGTACTTAAGCCACTGAGCCAAACTCCCAGCCTTAGTTTTTTGAGGCAGGGTTGCACTATGTAGCTCAGGCCGGCCTTGCACTCGCATTGTGGCCCAAGTTGGCCTCGAACTCACAACACTCCTCCTACCTCAGCCTCCTTAGTACTGGGATTAAAGTCATGCACCACCATCCCTGGCTTCTATTTTCTTTCTTAAGAAGCTCACATTTTGTTTTCTTCTGCATCAGTGATACTTTTAAAGATTTTTCTGGCAAAATCCCATTAATAGTAGGTTTGTATTTGTTTCTGAAAATGCCAAACTTTTGTTTGATCTTCCAATGGTCATTTTAATTGTTGCTTTTTGAAGAGTGTTTGTTTTGTGTATAGTTCACCAGGACTCCTCACATATAAGTAGGCATTCAGTGACAGGTATTAAATAAGATTAATAGCTATTTAATGACCAGTACTATGTACTAGTGCTGTTTGACTGGTACATCTTCATGTAGCTTTCAGTTTTGTGATAACATACATAAATAGTGACAACTAAGACTTATCTTAATATCCTACTTAAGAACATGATGCAAAGTCTTTCTAAAATATATTTGTTCTATATGTGTGTGAATGTGTGTATACCCGTGTGTATACTTAACAGTATGTTAGTCTGATGCCTTATGTCTTTGATTTGATCCTCTTTCTTACGTCTCAGTGTCATTGTCAGACTAACATTATTTAAAATTTCAATAACACAAGACAAAAAGTGAGCTGTAGTTCCCAACAGTTTTGCTTTTTTAATGTTCTTTTAAAGGTAGTTTTTTCACCTCATGACCTCAACTATACAGAAATTGTTTAGTTATGGAAAACTTTCATCATTGATCAGTATTAACCTTTTATTTTTCTTTATTTCTTTTCATGCAGCTCACAATCCTCTTACCTCTCCCTTTGTTAACTATCTGTGAAAGATATTGAATCTGTGTCTCTTTATTTTGCTTTCCAGCTTAGTCAGGTATACATTTATTCTGGAAAAAGAACTTAGGTATTTAGCTTATTATATATAGAAATTTTTAAAATCACCAACATTTTTCACATTCAAGGTACTGTTAAGCGTTCAGCAGCATTTACTCATTGAATTCTTACAACAACCTCGTGAAGCAGGTACTCTTATTCCTGTTGATGACTTTCCAGGGTTTGCTGCTCACAGGTATGGAGCCAAGATTTCTACCTAGGTTGGATGTCTCTGCAGCCCACACCCATCAAAACTATCACAAGCTTCTACTCCATTGATTCTAAAGGTAGGATGCTATAAATTCCACTTGTGGAATTTTTCTCATTTTTCCACATTGCTATGTGTACAGCAAATTCATGGCCTCTAGTTGCTACTTGACATTCTGTTATGTGCACATACTACATTTTTTAGAAATTACCTTTATTAACGTATACATACAAAAGAATAATCTCATTTTTAAGTGTACAGTTTACTGACAAATGTTTTGAAAAATATTTTGACAAATGCATACCTCTCTGGCAACAACATCACAGATAGGACATGGTGTTTACCTCCAGATATATGATGGTACCCCTTTCCATGCAATCTTACCCCTGGTTCCAAGAAACCATTGATCTTTCTGTCACAGTGGATTAGTTTTTCCTAAATTAGGTTTTGTACAAATCCAATCATACAGTATAAAACACTTTTTGAATTTTATTAGTGCATGTTTGTAATATGTGATGTTTACATTCCTTGTGGGGTGTTGGTATATGTACATAACACATCTTATTTTTTTCATCCCCTTCCCTTTCCTTCTCTCCCCTCCCTCCAAATCTTGATCTCATTCCCATTTGAGAAAGATCTATCTCTCTACTTCCTATTGTCTAACTTTATTTTTCTCTTTCCTTATAGTTTATGTTTCATATAAGAGATACCATGGTATAGTTAAGCTTATATGTCTGATTTATTTTACTTAACATTATGGCTTCAAGGTTCATCAAAACAGTATAAAATATTTTGAGTGTGGCTTTTTTTGTTTGTTTGTCATTCTGGGGATTGAACATTTGCACTGAGTTGTACCCCCAGCCCATTTTTATTTTGAAACAGAATTTAAGTTACTTATTCTGGAATTGAACTTGAGAGCTTTTCTGAGATTGTATTCATTGCCACTATGCCAGGACACAGACTGGCTTCTTTTGATCAGCTTTCTTTTGAGATTCATTAGTGCCATTGCTTTCTTTTTATTACTCTTACAATTTTTCATTTTGTAAATATGCTATAAATTATCTGTTCCCCTGATAAATATTTTGATCTTCTCCAGTTTTGAAATTCCTTCTCATTTTTTCTTCTTCCTCTTCCTTTCTCCTTCTCCTCCTTCTCTCTACCTTCCTCTAGTAGCACAGTTTGTTTAATCATTTACCCACCAAAAGACCTGTATATTATTTCTAATTTTTGGTAATTCTAGATAAAACCATTATGAACATGTGTGTATGCTTTTGTTTAGAAATAAGTTCTCATTTCTCTGTGACAAATGCCCAGTATTGGATCATATACTAAGTGTATGCTAAGTTTTTTTCTTTCTTCTTTTGTTAAGAAATTGCCAAACTATTTCCCAGAGCAGCTGAGACATTTTATATTTCTTACCAGCAAATGTTTAATTTATGCTTTCACTATATCCTTACCAACATTTGTCATTAGTTTTTATTTTTGCAATTCTAATAATTGTTTAAAAATGTGATTGTGATCATAATTTACATTTCCTTAATGGTCAATGATGTTGAATATCTTCGGATGTGCTTATTTGTTATTCGTGTATCCTTTATGAGAAGATGTCTGTGGCCGGTATTACTGGGTTTTAACCTTAGCCATATTACTGGCATGTATTGGTACTTCACTGTGGTTTTAATTTTTGGTTTACTGAGCATCTTTTCAAGGGCTTATTGATTATCTTGTGTTGTGGTTTTTTTTTTCTATTCGTGCCCATTTTATTCATTGGTTTATTAATCTTACAGAGCTGGAAGACTTCTTTATTTGTGGATATCAGTCCTTTATATCTGTACAGTATTACAGATGTTTTCCCCCTATTGCCTGGCTATTCTATTTTTAAAAATGCATTTTGACTAGTAAAAGTTTTTAATTTTGATGACTTTAAATTTGGCCATTACCCCTCTTCATCATTCGTGCTTTTTAAATAAATCCTTGCCTACACAAATGTCTTGAAATTTTCCTTCTGTGTTTCTCCTAGCAGTTTTATAACTGTAGGTTTTACATGTAGGTCCAAGATCCATCTAGAGTTAATTTTGTTCATATGGCATGTTTTACTGTGCAACCTCTTGCTAATTGTTAATTAGGTTTGATAACATAAATAATACTAATGAGATATCTCATACATGGCTTCATGTGGATATGGGAAAAAGTACCTCTGGATGAATGGTAAGGCATAAATGTATATATTTTTTCTAAGTGTATGCCAATTGCTATCCCACGTTCAGACTTCTACTAGCTGGAAAGTTTTTATTTTCTTTGACTTCTTATGACTAATTATATAGTAAGATTGTTTTCCTTCTCACTTGCTTCCAAATTCATATTTCATTTTATATTGTTCTCATCATGCTTCTTTATGACATTCTTATGACTTTTCCATTTGACTTACTCTAATCTTTTGTGGAATAGGAAACCCATAATTGTAATCTGTTTGAATTGTGTTTAAACTATGAGTATGTAGGTTGAGCATGGAAAACAGAAGGCTGAACCATTAATTCAGTGCTTAGGCTTTGTGATATGTGCTTTCCCAACTTGACTTTTTAGTTTTTATCCCCCTTCTGCTTCTTACAGTTCTTTTTCTTTTTCATGATGCTGAATTAATGACCTTAGGTAAAAATGTGATATATTAATACATGCAATTAAGTGCCAAATTGTGTGAAGATGATTTTCAAATACAGTTATAAGTGCTATATAATTTTCGGGGGAAATATATTTCAGCAGATGGTGAGGTAAGGAATAACTTCAGTATCTTGTTACAGGTCATACCTTAAAAGTTTTGTACCTAGTAAAGGACAAAACCATCACATTATAAATATACTGCAAAATGCTGTAATATGCAGTTTGAAACTTCATGTATTATCAGAAAAACTTATATTGAGCAGATGTTTCAAGTCATAAGGTCTGCAGTATAAGCCAGTTAAATTTACATAATGTCTTCATAGGCTAAAATATTAGTTATCTTCTCACTGATTGAAAAGTTCATTCATTGCTACATAATGCTTAGTGGGGATTAGAAATGCTTACATAAATCACTCTGAAATATTCACTGACCTCTGGAAATACATATTCCTTTTTTAGTTATTCGCTAAGTTCTTTGAACGTTAATATTTGTTATGGATTATATTTATAGAAACTGTAGCGCAGTAAATATCACTTGCATCTGGTGAGCATTATTTCACAGTATCAGCAATTTATTCGAAATCTCTTCTTGCCAGTTTTGGTATCAGTACTGGAAATACGGGGGAACCTTTTGCAAACCACTGGCAAGGTCCTGATGACTTCTTTGATATGTTGATTAAAATTGTGTGATCTGTCCCTCCTGTTTTTCTACTAGCTTAATATTTAAATTATGTAAGTGTTTTCTTAAAAAAAAAAAGCCTTTCTAGTTCACAAGAATTTTTTTTTCCTATATGTTTACTTCAGAGGCATTGATGGTTTGTTTCAGAAGCCATATACTGCTTATGGGGGCCTGCTCATAACAATACAGGTTCTTACATTTCTGTTATAATTATTTATAGCCTCTTCTTTCACTTTAAAAATCTTATATGCCTTGTAATGTATCTTTCGAATCAAAATACTTTCAGCAATCCTGTGCTCTTGTTTTGAGTCTGCTCTCAATTAGCTATATGGGTAAAGAAATCCACCCAAATTTTCTTTGTTTCTTTACCTATAAAGTGAAATAGAACAGTAAGGCCAGTCAAAGTCTGAATATTGTTGAACACTTTAAATTTCTCTTTTTGGGTCATTAGTCACTGCCAGTATAACACTGGTTTAAAGTAGCGGCTTTAAAAAACTTCACTCTGTTTATTATCTTATTCTGTTTTATCATATCCCATTACAAAACATGTTAAGTGTAACCTGTTTACTCGCTTTCATGATCATAATTGGGTTAGGTTGGGATCCACATCTTGATTCAGATATTTCTAAATGTCAGTTTTAGTTTGTCATTGTGAGCAGGGACTGAGCTTTTCCAATCCTCATTGTCCCTCCTGCCTGTGCTAAGAGTATTCTGAGAGTTAAATAAAATAAGCTGTATAAGGAATGTAGTACAGAGCCTAGTGTATGTCAGCCATTTTTATTATTTATTCATATTATAAACATGCTTTCCGTCTGCTGTATTGTATCTAATATAGTAGATTGAACAGTTTTACTATATTATTGCCGAATCTTTTAAAATCAGTGATAAATTATGTTCTTGTCAGTCTGCAATTTTGAAGCATATCCATAGGTACTTTTTGAAATAGGACTTGCTTTATCATTCTCATCCAGAGCTATCATTCTCCTCCAAAGGAAATAACTTTTTATTTTCCCCTAGCAGAATTGATTCCACAGCAAGGATTCAAATGTTAGGGACATTATTAAAGAAAACTCATTATTAATTTACTGCCCTGGTCTACTCAGAATTCATTTAAATATTTTAAAAAAATCATGTTCCTTTTCATTTATAGTAATATGTAACCTATTTGTGTTGAGTCATGTCCCTTTTGAAATGTTGGAATAGGTTTTTTTTCAGAGACAGCAAACAAGCATTAATATTTTGATTGTCTTTAAAACAGCAAGCTATATTTTGTAAACCAAAATGCTAAATTTATACTTTAATACGGTCATTTGGCTTAATGCTCAATGAGCACTGGTGAAAGAATGAAATTCAGAGTTTTGGCTCCTTTGTTTATGTTGCTTGTCTCGGTCTACTGTTTTTTGACTGTGCCCACAATTACCATGTGTGCACCATCACTTATGTCCTATTCTGCATGTCCTTGCTGCTGCCCTGCCTAAAAAACAGCAGATGGTAAAGTGTAGGCTGAGAGTTAAATCTTTTGACTTATTATTTGATCAGCCTTTTATCCTTCACATTGAGTTTCATTCTGCAGAGGAATGAGCCCTCTTGGCCTTTACCATTGTGCTGTGAAAGTAGTTTTAAAAAATAGCTAGAATGATTGTTCCATGCAGAAGATACAATAATGAATACATATCAGAATTATGACAGAGCACGTATCATGCTGCCATGTTCTTTCCATTATTAACTCAATTCATTTCTCATGATGACCCTGTGAAGTAGGAATTATTATTCCCAGAAACGTTCAGTATTTGCCAAAGTCCTGAAATTAGTAGATGTCGGGACTGAAATTTAAACCAGAGTATCTGACACGTTATTTTAGGTTCATCTTAGGAAGTTTGTGGCAGTGGATTCTCAATAATACTCTCCAGGTAACAGTCCTTAGCTTTGTGTTTTCATTTTCATTAGGGACACATAATATGTCAGTATCTTCAAACCGTGCCAGTGCTCTGGAAAACATAAAAGCTTTGTAATTCAAAAATCATCATGGCAAGTGGGAAGAACTTGTAAACAGAGTAGAGCTCAGTAGAGATATGTGTTCAGGGTAATTCACACAGGGAGGAAAATCAAACGTACAAATGCAACAGTCTAACATTCAGGGCCTGCCAGGCAATTCCCCTTTCTCCTGAAGCCCTGGTCATGACTTGACTGTGTAGAATTTGGAGAGAATCCAGAGAAATCCAACAGAAAATATTAAAAGATTTGAGAAATCTGCTTTGTGATGAGAGTCTAAAGGATTGGGTTTATTTAGCCTCGAGTAGTAAAGTGTGAATAGGGACTTAATTACAGTCTTAAAGTTCATTGAAATCAGACAGAGGCCATGAGTGGTTCCCAAGAGAATTTCCTTTGACAGACACTTGAGAATATGACTGTTTTCTTGCTTTTCACTGTGTGTTAAAGGATATTATATAGGTAATGATGAACAGCTGTTCTTTCTTCACGGCTGTGGGACAAGCAAAAAAAAAAAAAGCTTAAATCATGACAGGAGTGATTTAGAGAACGTTTTTAAAATATCTTTGGAAGCTGGTACAGATTCCTTCAGTCAACCTTCTTTTACACAGTTTTTTTTAACTTTCAATTTTAATTGACAATAATATTTGTATCTGTTTGTGGGTTGCAGTGTGCTGTTTTAATGAATGTTTATAATGTGGAATGATCAACTCGTTACTCAATATCCACTACCTCACATACTTAACATTTTTTTTTTTTGGTGAAACCTTTACAATCCACTCTTTGCAAAGCATTATTATTTATCCTATTTGTCATTTTGTACTGTGCTCACTAAGGTTTATTCCCCCTCTCTGAAACTTTGTACCCTTCGATTCCCATCTCTTCTTTCCTCATCCACTTCCCTCTGTGTCCTTTGATAACTACCACTCAATTTTGTGTGTTGACTGCCCACGGTTCACACAGCATACAAAAGAAAATGGATTTTAGATTGAAAGTAAGATGTAGGTATGTCACCTTTTTCTCCTGAGTAAGGGTCAACATTTTAAACCCTTCTCTCAAAGCTGAGAGTACCTGTTGAAAGTAAGGCTGGATGATAGGCATTTTCCCATTTTAAGTACAAGCCTCATTCAGTGTTGTGGAGTTGCTTAGGAGTCTGTCTGGGATGCTGGTGTGTTAAGGTTAGAAAGGCCCTGGCCTGTGAGAAGTAGGGTGTTCTGAAGATGTGAGCTGCTCCTGGGACCACTGGTCTTCTCCAAAGGCCTCTCAGTTTTCTTTCCTGGACCTTTCCTCTGTGTTGTTCCTCAAATGCTCTCTTCTGATTGAATTACCCAAATTACTCAGTGTTACCTGTGCCTCTCCACTTCGTTTCTTTTTTCTTTTCCTTTCTTTTTTCTTTTCTTTTCTTTTCTCTTTTCTTTTCTTTGCTTTGCCTTGCTTTTTTATTCTTTTTCTTCTTTCTCTTTTTTTCTTTTCTTTTCTTTTCTTTTTTTTTTTTTTTTTTTTTTTTTTTTTTTTTTTTTTTTTTTTTTTTTTTTTTTTTTTTTTTTTTTTTTGTTAATCTAGAAAGTGTCTATTTCCTTTGTGGCTGTACTTATTTGGGTTTTAAGAGAGGGAATGCTTTCTCAGTAACACAGAACCATAAAAATGCAAATAAATAGCTTTTGATAGGTTCTTAGTTTGGAAAGATTACTTTATTTCTCCTAGAAATAGTTACCAAAGTCCCAGTAAAGATCAGAACTGTTCTGGACCATAAGTGTGCAGAATAGATAAAAATCTTTGCCCCATTGAAATTTGAATTCTCGTTGGAAAAGATATAAGAAATTTTATCTACGTACACAGGTGTAACATTAAGTAGTAATAAAAGCAATTGGGAAAAAGAAGGAAAAATGGGAGGGTTGGATGGGTTCAATAGTTCATTGTCAGAAAGGCCACACATACCTATGCATCACAGATATTTTTGAGTTGTCTATTCTGGGATTCTGCATGCTTTCTTCTTTGCTTGCCAGAAACAGGGATTGGCAGCTTGGTACACACCACTTCTACATGGTTGCTGACCTCTGATATAAATACAGCTGTAGGGATTTAAATCACTTACTTCATGTTTTTGAAAAAATAAGTTGATCCTGCTTTAGTAAACAATAATTATATTTAAAAAATCACCCCTTAAGACATTGAAAACATCCCAATGCCCAATGGCAGAAATATGATCAGAATTTAACATGTACATAAAGCAACTTATTTACCTCCTCCTACATATGTTCAGAGTTTTCATCATTTTCATCATACCTTATATTATATAATGTATAATGAATGATTTTTTTTCAAAGGTCACCAGACACAGAGCATGAAAATATCAACAGCTCAATTCTCAGACAGCCAACTTAATGCACATGGTCTTTGATAGTGGGTCAATAGCATGACCTTTGAATTTGAAGAAAAACCTTTTAAAACAAAATTAAGAGTGATGTAGAATTACCATTATAAGTATGGGATACAGTAGAACTATGTCTTTGTTTTTTTGTGTGTAGTGGTAGATTGGGGAAAGAAAGAAACTAAGTTGGAAGATATACATTAGAGATCATAGTAAGGGTGCATGTGGTTTGAACATGGTGAGGCTTAATGCAAAGCATTATTTTTGTAGTGCTAGATATTTAGAAAGTTTTAACTGGGTTTAAGGCATTAGTTGATTAATAAATCAAATTCCAAGTTAAAAGATCTTTAAAATTATATAAACCTGAGAGCTGTGTCAGTGTCAAAATTACCTAAGGGAACAGAACACTTAAATGCAAAGATCATCTATGCAAGGGTAAGAGAGGTAGGCATATTTTTTTATTTTTATATGATGAAGCCCTTTGTGGTGACTTGATGCTTTTTTTGAAGAGGACTATCAAAAAACTTGTATTTTACCCCTAAAATTTCCAGCATTGATCTTCAGATTTGTTTGAAAGTATTAAATACTTTCAAATTAAATACTTTTGAAAGTATTAAAAGAATAACCTGGGACAGATGCTCAGGTCTGTGTTCAGTTAAACTATCACTATTGCTTTACAAATTAAAATCCAAAACTAGGCCATCATTCAAGGGCTTTCAGAATTTGCCTCCAACTCATCTTTTTCAGGCAAGCAAAGTTGCAACAAAACTTTGTTCACCAGACAGAAATTGCCTCCCTTACAGTACTTTTTTTAAAAACCCCCTTTGGCAGAATTCTTTTTATGTTAAAATGATATTTCTACTTAGTGCTGCTTATCCACAGTGGGCTGTGAGTTTTTTCTATTCTTGGGAACCTAATAGCAGTTCATTTAAATACATGTATCAGTGTCTCAGGAGCCATAGCAACAAACAAAAGAGACTGAAGTAAATTGCAGGGGAGCCTTCGTGGGATTCATAGAAGTGTAATGTGGCAATTTTTGATGTTTACCTATGGAGTTAATTTATTTATTGAGGTTTTAGAAACCTAGATTCTGTTTGATTGAAATTTGATCGTTTACATTTTCCAGTTTCATGGAGCAAGATCAATTACTGTAGACTTTAAAGACAGCAAGATTTCTTTCCATTGGTTTGTTGCAACTATCTGTCATGTAGGACTAGGTCTAGTAAAGTTCTGTCTGCAAAACCACTTGAAGTTCTTTCAGAGGGCTGGCTTTCATCCATCACTCTTTCTTGTTGGATATATGTTTCAGTCCTTTTGTGATCGGACTTTTTTTTTTAATACGGATATATGTTTATAAGATGATCCTTTTTTCTGGACTCTAGACTCTAATCAGAATATATGACTGCTTTGAAGTTTGTAAACAAATGTGAACAAAACTATCAAGCAGACTTTCACTGTTTATTTTACTGAATATTTTCTCAGAAAAATCTTCATAACAGTGCTTCCTTGGTTAATTAATTTATTGGTTTGATTTTGTGGAGCAAAATCTCTAAGTTACATTGGTGTCTATGATAAATTTCTTTTCTTTTTGTGGGGGTGGGGTATAGGGACTGGGAATCAAACTCAGGACCTTGCACTTGCCAGGCAAGTGCCTATGCCACTTAGCTATATCTCTGACCCTTGGTGTCTATGATATATGTGCCTGCCTCTTTCTTTTATCTACTTCTGGTGCCTTTACAAAGCAGTTATGGTACCTAATGTGTAAAGGCTTTCCTGACAGTTTAGTAAATACTTTTGAGCAGGTAAAGTGAGGGATACATTTGACTTCCATTTCATATGTAAATGACTTCCTATTTTCCTTACCACCCAGAGAAGAGTTTATCCCAGTTTATGAATTTATTACCAGAAATCAGCTGTGGGCTTTAAAGAAACCTGTTTCTGACACCTAATTATTATTAATAGGAATGGTTACTCAGTACTTTACTAAAATTTTGCTGGTTTGTAGCTAACAAACCTGTAGAGCATGTATTCTTATTTATTTAGGAAATAAACATTTTGCAGCCATTTTATCTTGAAAGATATGTTGAAATATTGCCTAATGAGAACTATTAGAAAGATGCCCTATCACAGCGACAATGAACCTTTTAGAGACCTAGTACCCAAACTGCAACTGCAAACCTACTTATTTGTCACAAAGTACCAACACTACAATTAAATCTGAATATTGAAGTTTTAGTTTACAAAAAACAACTCATACACCTGGCTTATATTCTGACGAGAGGGCTCTGCATGCCTGCAGTGACACGCGTGTCTTAGGTTTGCCACCACTGACCTAGCAAGTCTTTTCATTCATCTGCAGTATGATGATGGCCTGCCTTCAATACTTTGTTTCCTAAAATTATGTATAGCATGCCCTGGTGGGTATATTTAATAGGACCCCTGATCATTTGCTCAGAGAAATCATGTCCTCATCTGCTTAAAAGTGGAATAATAACTACATATAGCTCTTATGTTTTCATGAAGACACACTTGGTTCTTGCTCAGTTGTCAGTGTTCAGTGGGGCCTTAACTAACAACAGAGAATATTTATATTTCTTTTTTTCAGAGTCTGTAGTTAGAAGCTTTCTACCAGCTTCATCCTTATCAAAACTGAGTCTTGATAGATAGTATTTGCAGAATATTTCTAAAGAGTATGTAATCTATGTGTTCTGCAAGAAACTAGAACTTTTCCAAGTCAGGCCATCAAAGAATTGCATTTTAACTTATTTGGGACTGTTTTACTGGATAGTACTATGGAGTTATGTCACTGGCCAATTTGAGAATCATTATAACTAAGCAACCTCAGGTAAGTCATTATTTTGTTTATCACAGTGCAGTAGATAAGGATAACACATTACACAGTGTTTATTTTCTCTTTCTTTCTTTATTTTTTTTATTTTTTTATTTTTTTATTTTTTTGAGATAGGGTCTCACTATGTAGTTTAGATTGGCATTGAATTCACTATGTATCCCAGTGTGGTCCCAAACTCAGAGTGATCCTCCTGTCTCAGCTTCCCAAGTGCTAGAATTACAGGTGTGCACCACCATGCGTGGCAACAGTGTTTATTTTCTGAGAATCTGTAGGATAAAGTCTTCAGTAGTCCCAATGTCTAGAAAGTTGAACAAAACTACTGCTGAGTTCTTCGCTTTGTTTTACTACATATCTCTAACTATACTTGTGTTAAACCTTAACTCCATCTTATTTACTTTTTAGTTTTCTTCAGCTGTATCTCTTCAATAATAGTCTTTGTAGTATTATGCTGTGTTGACTTATGTGAGCTGTCAAAATCCCTTTGGAATGCATTAGGGGATGAACGAACAACAACCCGCAGGTGTATGCTTTGATCGTACCTTTCAGTTTTATATTATAGTGACATTTTCTTACCTAAAATCAGAACAGATGTATCATCTTTCTGGGTGGAGATCCTTTCTCTCCTTTTTTTAAAAATTGTGCAGGAATGTTAAGTGCAATATTTTGCATTTAGTAGTCTCCACATGAATATTTTTGCATTAAACAAGCTAAATAGTATTGTACATATAGATATGAATAAAGTATGGCCTCGTGCCTCAGGAAATTGATTTTCAATATGGAAAGACATAATGAAGACTGTGTTATGAGCTATTATATGTTGTTAAAGTCTTAGAGAGGGAGAAATGAGTAGAGATTGGTAGAGTTCTAGAGATAACATGAGGCGTGTCTTGTCTGGGAGGATGAATAGGGTTTTAACAGATGAAGGCTGCCTTGCAGAAGTCAATTCTTTGCACTTAAAATGAAATCATATCAACATTTATATAACTTTTGTATCATATTGAATCACCTTCTTTTTCCCTTGAGCTTCAAGGATTCCCCTTAAAGCTGATGTTCTGAAATTTACAGAGTAATGCTTTATTGATGCCATGATTTGATAGGTATTTGTCAGCTCCTGTCCAAACTTTAGAACCCAAGTCTTTGCAGTTCATCTTGATGCATTGACCTCTTCCTTTAATTGTCTGATTATTTTAAAAGGTTTTCTTTGGATCGCCTCAAATTCATTTGGATTTTTCCCAAGGCAACTACTAATGGTTTTGTAAATTATGGCTTCTGGTTATTTTATTATTTTTGTTTTTATTTTCCCTGTCATAGGTCCTGTTTACATGACCATGTGACTTTGAGGTCATCCATTAGGCTGTGGCATTGTACTAATGGCTCTCTGTAATATGCATATTGATGAACTTTCAAGCCTTTTGTCCCTCAAATCCCTACTGTTTCATGTCATGGGGTAAGCTAGTGCCTCTCCTGCAAGACCCCTATTGCACGATGCTGTCTATGTAGATTTCTCCTATCCTTTGTGGTGCTCTCGCTTGTCTGAGAAGCTCTTCCTGATGCCTCAGCAGAGTCAGTCCATCTCTGTGGGTCAGGACTCTATAAACACACAGCCCCGTCAATCCTTTCTCATTAATTGCATGCATTAATTTACATTTTCCTCTTCCCATTAGACTAGTCTCCTAGAAGTCCAGGACTGCATTTTATTCAAATTTCTCCAATGCTTGGAAGAGTAAGGGTGTTTCTCTGTATATGCAATTGTTCAACTATTAATATGCACAGTCTTGTACTATATTAAAAGTCCCTTGAACTTTCACTGTTCACAGAACTCATTGTCATGGCTGAGCTAGATATTGCGCTCTGGAATTCCTTATAAACATGTTAAATAAGCAGTATACTAGAAAAGGCCTCCAAGGAACATTTGTTTAAACTCCTTTTATCACAGAAGTTTTTGATTATAACTGTCTTTTTTCTTCTCTCAAATTAATTAGGCATTTGTGGCCAATATAAAATGAAGCAAATACTGTCACTATATAATTACTATTTTATCTTTTGTAGAAGTTTTTTTCTTTTAACTCTTAAGTGTTTTTTCATATTGATTTTGTGTGACAGAGACTATATTCGGCTAATTTAAATGATGTTAAAGTCCTTGCCTAATTACTATGTTCTCAAAGGCTTCCAATCCCATATTAACTTGTAATACATCTTTTCACTATCAAACTCCATTAGATGTTTCTCAGTCTTTGGACATTCCTCAGAACATTCATGCGGCTTAGTCAGATGTCTGTATAGCTGTAGAAACCATAGATCTTCCCCTCCACAAGTTTTGTGCACTTGTGGTTCTATCGTTGCATATCACATTCATTAATAGCAGAAATGTATTTCTAATTATATTTTTGTTTTGCTTATTTTTCCACCATTAAACTGAGGCAAATTTTCTCAAGACTCTATTCAGTCCTTTGCCTGTTGTTATTTTGCAAATGAGAAGAAACTCTCAGTATATGTGAGAGTAGTAATACTATATTTTACAAAGAACTTTGTACTGAAATGATTAATGAGTTTTTTATAGAAAACCTTCCCCTAATAATAATAATAGTAACTTTAATACTATGTGAAAGTTTCTGTTCATTCTTCTTCCCCTCTCCTTTTCTCAATGACTGTGTCAACTAGATTTTCTCTTCTTTAATCATATGTTAGCTAAAATAGGTACTTATGATGTTATTTACATACATACTTATCTGCCATAGTAATTTATGTCTGGAATTTATTTGCCAAGTCTGAGTTCATGCTGCCCAACTTAAAACATTTTCCAGCAAACAACAAAGCAGGGAGTGTTTTCAAATTCTTAAAGTAATTATTACTTTTGGTTTTCACAGGTCATTCCTTGGCTTTAAATTTTACTAATAATACATACTTAGTGTTCTGCTCATATTTTTACAAAAGATAGACAATAACTGGGAGCTCTATGATGAAATTATTTTATGGTGTCTTTCCCATTGAGTATATAATTTGGGGAATAATTTTTTTTAGTTATTAAATGTTTTGGGAAATATCCTGACTTTTTAAAAAAATCAGGAGAAGTTTAGGTTGTATAGCTTTATCTAATTGGTTTTTGATGATAGGATATATAATAAGTCAGCATGAACTATGTTAAGTAAAACCATGATTTGATTGTATACTGTATAGCTCTTGCTACTCAAAGTGTAGCCTATGAGCCAGCAGCGTCTATATCCCTGGAATATTGATAAATGTGGAATATTTTTTTTTAATTTTATTTGAGCGAAGAAAAACAAAACAAACAAAAACAACAGCAACAACAAAAAAAAGACGACATATATAGTGAAAACAACAAGCAAAAGAGACAAGCAAACGACTAGAGTAAATACACAACATTGCAGGTTTACACAACCGGTAGATAGAAGCTTGACAATGGTTGCAATATTGCGCATCGTTATCTTTAAAGTGGTTTCTTACATTATCAGATATAGACATGCTAGATTGATCTAATCATATGAGTATTAACTGTTCCTTCTCAATAACGAATACATTCAGCAATGTTCCTTTTAGTTATCTTACATATACATATATACAGGTTTATATCTTTTCCTCTTCCCTTTTCTCTTTCCGCCTATTCCCTTCCCAATTATCTTTGCTCTTTGAGCTGTTTTTTACCCTTCCATAGTATTTATTATAGATTTTGAATCACATATACTTTTCCATTTCTTACACTAGGGAGACAATACGGTATTTACACGTGTGGGTTTGATTTATCTCGCTTATGAGTATGGTCTCAAGTCATGACCATTTACTTATAAAAGTCTCAATACAATCTTTCTTAATAGCTGAGTAGTACTCCATTGTATAAAAATACCACATCTTTTTATTTATTTATTTATTTATTTTTTATTTTTTATTATCCATTCTTTGATTGATGGGCACTTGGGTTGTTTCCAAGATCTGGCTATTACAAATTGGGTTGCTATAAACATGGGTGCACAGATATCACTGTGGTATGATGTTTTCAATTCTTCTGGGAAAATGCCCAGAAGAGGGATAGCTGGGTTGAATGGGATCTCTAATCCTAACTTCTTGAGGAATCTCCACACTGACTT
>RJWM01027030.1:0-27355 GCA_004363535.1 Dasyprocta punctata | reverse complement strand
CAATTGAACTGAAACATGAGCACCTGACAGATCAGGAGTAGGAACTCTTGGTGGTTTCTCACCCATGTGTCCAAGGGTGACTGCTGCAGCTAATCACAATGCATGCCATAGCTTGCTAGGTCATACCCATCACCAGCTGGTCCCTTCTCCCAGACACTCAAGTTTTAAGTTTATTTAGCAGGTAAACAGTTTGAATCTATGATTAACTTTGTCCACATGTATGAACATTATTCCCAAATTATAAATGACTATTTGCTCATCACAGATGCTCAAATATATGCTGAATGACTATTAACAGCAAATTTGTAATAGCATAGAAGTAAAACTACAAAGCAAAGACAATGTCTGAGTGAAAGCTTTGGATAGCAAGCAATGCCTGGCATACAGTAGGTGTTTATTAACATGTGCTATATTCAATGGTACCCCCCTTACCTGTTGGGGATATGTTCCAAGACCCCCTAGTGGATGCCCGAAACCTGGATACTACCAAACTTCATATATTGATTTTTCCTGTACTTATGATAAAGTTTAATTTATAAATTAGGCACAGAAATGAATTCACAATGACTAATATGAAATAGAACAATCATAATAATATACTATAATAAGTTAATTAAAATTAATGAATTACTTATTTCTGGAATTTTCAATTAATATTTTCAAACTGCAGTTAACTGAACCTTGAAAGCAGAAACTGCGGGGTAGGAGAGATTATACATATGTAACATCAAACAGGACTGAGACACTTGATAGAAGCAGTCTCTCACCTGCTGGCAGGAAATGTTTCAAAGTTTCTGGCCAAGACAAAGAGCTGAGTTAGGAGTAATCAGATGGAGTTCATGGAGGTGCTGTCAGGCGTTCTCCAAGGAGGCCACTTAATCCTGTGGTTCCCGGGCACCTGCACTCTCGCCTCTCACCCTAACAGCCTCCACTCACTCCTCTTGCATGCTTGATCTGGGCTCCACCTCAACACCTGGCAGTCACCTCTCCAGCCCCCACCATGGTGCTGGCACTGGGTTTCTGCAACTTTACTTGAGAATTTTGGTTTTCTGGCCTTCTTATTTAGTAAGTTGACGGTGTCTCACAATATACTCAACAGGTTCCGTATGCATTTCCATTGATGCACATAGAAATCACTAGCACATTAAACCCTGAGCTTTCCGATGTAATCTACGAATCATGTTCAGTTGGAAAAGTTGAAACTCAAATTTAAAGACGGGATGATGCTAATGCCTCCTACTCATTAAGTCCTAACAATACCAAATGGTTAACATGCAGGATCTCAGGAGATAACTACTACTAACAACTTAGTTTACAGATGACTGTTAGCAAGCTTGGTCCTAGCCAAGTCACACAGCCACTTGCAGAACCCTGGAGCCAGAATCTAAAGTTTGGGATTAGGCTTCTAACTCAGGCTGTTTTGCTCAATGAATTCTCAGCTTGAAAAACTTCATTTCTATCCTCAGTGTACTCATCCATAAAAGACAAGCAAAACAGTGTCCATCCCAGAGCTGACTGAATGAAATAAGACAAGTAAAACGCTCAGCTCGCTGCCCGCTGCACAGCAAGCACATGCTACACTTTGGCTATTTCTTATTAAGAATGTGCAAAAAGGAATGTATGCAATGCTAGAAATACAGGCGACATGTCTACCTGTGTACAGACTGTTTCTGACTGGTAAGCACCTATTAGCTAATAAATACATTCAATGGTCATAAAGCAACACGCCACTTAAAACTTCCCAGGAGTTGCTCCATATGAATTAAGCTCTAATTTACATGACTACCTCCCACCTACCAGTTCAAATGCCAAAACACTGAATGACTGATTGCTGCTCGGCCAGGCCTGCCAAGCCTTGGAGGTCTTCGGAAATGTTGCAATTTGTTTCCTAAGGGTTCCAGTTTGCTAGCAATAATAAATCACTGGTCTCACGGAGGTAACAGGTATCTGTGCACCTTGGTGCGAGGGAATCTGACCTCACTTTATCAAAATATCTGAAGACTCCGTCACTATGAATCCTCACCAATCTCTGCTCCTCTCACCTCTGCTTAAAGGAATGTTAGTCTCTGGGCCTACTGTACTACACAGCATGGTCTGTATTTCTTATGAGTTCACATCCTGCCACTGTCCTCAGCCATCAGTCTGTGATGGCTTGTGTTCAGAAGTCTCCCCAAAGCCTCACGCAGTCATAGGTGGGGATTTTTCTGAGGTGGCTGGATCTAGAGTGTCCAATGCTGGGATTAAGGGTAGGTGATCACTAAATCAGCCCACTGGTTGGTTTGGCACAACCCTAATCCCAGTAGCCTGGATACAAACTAAGGGACAGAAAGAGGCTTATCTTACCCCTTGCTTGCTTGTTTTGCTACTTCTGGCTGCCATAAACTGTTTCTCCTCTGTGATGCCACACTGTCTTAGAGCCAGTCAATTATGGACTGAAACCTCTACAAACTGGAAGCTAAATAAACTTTTCCTCCCTTAACTTGTGGGTGCTGGGTATTTGGTCTCAGCAACAAGAAAAGTAACTAAGACAGATGCCATCATATAAGGAGGGACAGCTCACTTTTCCATGGTTCTATACGTATTAGCATTTTAAAGAATAATTCGTATAGCTACAGTTTAAAAAAAAATACTTAAATCTTTCACATTATTTTTTTCTCTTCCTACCTCAGTGCTAGATGAGATGTTTTACAAGTCACCTAGAGGGAAAATGGCTTAAAAGAGAACAAAAACCATAATCACACTTTATGCAAATAAGAACAGCAGAGGCATTTAGACTAACAACATTTTAGCAGCATATTATATACCACAGCCCCAGTTTCAGACGATTCACCTTGTAGAAGATAGAGTCTGCCGTGATGATGGTGGAAACAGATTCAGGAGCTTTGATGGGCTATGAAAAAACAGAAGTAAAAATATCAGCACATTCATGGTATGTGTGCACAGATAGAACATGCAGGCATTTTTCCGGTCATAAATGAAAGTTGGATAATTTGAGAAATTCTGAATTTTGTTGGTGACAAAAACCGCAATAAAAAGATCTGAGTGTAGGGACAAAACATATCCTGAGTTTTTCCACTTTTTTATGCTACAATTAGTTTAAAAATCGTTAAGAAACGGGACAAGTGTCTGATTAAGCTGCTGAGATCTACCACAGGGACCTATCAGAGTATCTTTAGATATCAGCATCCCAATTGTAAAAGTTACTGCCTCAAATGGACTACGTATGACAGAATGGAAATAACATTAAATGCATAGGTGAATACTGTACCAAGGGAAACAGTGTCTCTTCAAGGACACAGTCCATCTCAACACTGGAACCAGCCAGGCTACTCATCAATTTTGTAGCGAGCCTGAGCCAAAGCTCTGGAAACTTCCCTGGGAGCTCTTAGTAATCTGCCACATTCCAGCCAGCACTGAAATGCCCTCTTAAATTGCTATATGCACTTAGTGCTGCATCAGTGAAAGTAAGCCTCTCCCACCTGCCTCGATACAGTCCTGGAAGGGACTGCATTTACTGATAATGCCTCATTTTATAAAAACTAAATTACAAAGATTTAAAAGTAGAAGCAGTTACTCCCAAGAATTCATAATCTTTGTAAGAATACCACCAGACCCTCTGTGTTTTATAAACGAAAATATTCAACTTCAGAAATGCCTGCATTGGTGAATGAAATGAGTATCATACTGAAGGTTTTTTTTAAGTCTATAATGCATTTTCCATTGTCCCCTTGTGTTTACAAACAATAAGACCTATTCCAACAAAAATGCACTTTTGATGCCCTCTAGTGCAGGCCTTTCAACAGTCTCCTCCATTTTGTACAACAGAGGAGGAAATAAAGGTTTAGGAACAATTCTGATTTATCACTATGCATCAAAAGATACACTTTCTAGGGCTACACTAACAAACAGATATGAAAATGAGTTCCAATATAACTTACTTGGATCTTTAAAAAAGGTCAAGACAGTTTTCTTAGCGTATCCAGCCACATTAAGAACTGTAATCTTTTTTCCTTTACAAAGACTGATCTGATAAAATGTGTTCCAGGGCCAGGGATTTAGCTCAGCGGCATAAGCGCCTGCCTGAGAAGTGGGAGGTCCTGAGTTCCACCCACAGTACCAAACCAAACAAAACCAAACAAACCAGTGTTCCAAGTTGACCTTTTAGACTCACTTTTTTCCTCAGAGGCAAACATGTATCAAAAAGGAAAAAGGGTACTATTCACATTATAGTGCAGGAAGAGGGTTCCCAGAGCAGGGGCCACATTCGATGGTGAGAAACGAAAGCAGCGAAGGGCACAAAAACACACGCCGTCACAGCTCGACACCGGCTACCACCATCTTACATTTTTCAGTTTGAAAATATGTCTTCTTCCTTTTCCTTTGGTGGAAACCTTCTTTTCAGCAGCTGGAGCAGATTTGTACTTTGTGTTTCTCAGCCGTGCAGACCGCCTGTGAATTTCCTGCTTGCTCTGTTACATAAACAATTAGAGAACAAAAAGTAAAACTGCAGAGAGGTTACTGTCGGGATACAGTTACCTTACCAGGCTCCCGCGGTGTGCACTTTGGAAGGATATCTAACAATTAAACCTAAGACAAGCCAGGGAAGAACCTAGGCGAGCTCTTGGGAGCCTGAAAGGGGTGTGAAGCGCCTAATACAGCTGAGGACAGGAAGACATCTTGGTCAAGGCAAGAAGTATGGATTTATTGCATTCGTCACTGAGTGAGAAAAAAACGTAACGGGGTTACAGCACGTCCTACCGTGGAATATTTATGCCATTTAAAATGACACAATTATTTAACACATAATAAAATAACGGGGAAGGTGTACTACTATGACAACATACGCAGCATGACTCCGTTTACGACGTTAAATGAGTGTACACTGTTAGAGAGGGCGGACTTCTGACGGGCTACGGTTTTCGGGTTTCTGGCCCCGCCGAATCTCCCCCGATGGGCCAGGAGCCGGGTGGGAAGCGGCCCGCGCCAGGCCCGGCCGGCCGCCCGCTCACCTGCTTGCCGCCCCCGCCCCCGTTGCTCTGCGCGGGCGCGGCCGAGGTGCTGGCGAAGGTCCCCGCGCTGAAGCCGCCTCCGCCTGCGCCGCCGCCGCCGCCGCCCCCAGCGCCCCCGGCCGCACCCGAGCCGCCGGCCGCGCCGCCCCGGCCCGTGCAGTGGTGGCAGAGGATCTCGCCCTGCGGGCCCTTCTTCCACATGGAGGACGACGTGGTCTTGCAGCCGCTGCAGGTGGGCTTCAGGCCCAGCGGCATGGCGGCCGGCTCGGGCGGCCCGCGCGGGCGCAGCGACACGGGAATGGCGGCCACCTGTCCCGGCCGCCCGCGGGTCGGCCCGCCACCCCGGCTGTCCACACGAGAGCGGCGAGGCCGGGGCCGCCCGCCAGGCAGCGGGGCGCGCCCCACGGACCCGCGCCCAGCACCCGACCCCGGCGGCCCGCGGCGCGGCAAACGACGCAGGGCAGCGCGCGCGGGCGGAGCCGGGCCCAGCCGCGGGCACTTCCGGCGGGGGGCGGGCCTTGAGCCCGCAGCCCTGCCGCCTGACCGGAAGTGCCACCGAGTGACCCGGGCCCCTGCAGTTCAGCTGGCTCCCGCCTGGGGGAGCAGCTCTCAAACTTTCTGGTCTCCGAAGACTGCCGGCCGGAGTGCGGGGTGCCCAGTTAGATGTGAATTCCAGGTTAACCATGAATAATTTTGTAGTGAGCGCACCCTTGTGATGATCGTTTCTCTGAAATCTGTGTGTCACTGGGTAGCTTGGACTTCTTTGCTGAATCTGGCAGTCCTACCCAGGACCCTTCTGCGCGCTTCAAAGACCGAGTTTGGAACCCTCCGCCCAATACTTTGGTTCATGTGTGCTGTGCCCGTGTCTCTTCGTGCACTAGACGTTAAAACTGGGAAATCTGCAGGCCCAAGCTCTCAAGCAGGCATTCCTGAGCCTCTGGGGGTGAAGACCCGGGTGTGTCTGCGGCTTGGGAGCGCGCACCGCGGGGGGCCGTGCAAAGGCGGGTGCTGGGCTGAGCCGTCGGGAAGTGCGTGGTTCCGACGCCCAGGATCCGCTGAAAGCGTCTGGAGACCCCGCAGTCACAGAACCACACCCGAAAGCAGACAAGTGGCCTAGTCCAAGCCACTCTGAGGAGCCAGATGGCTTCTATTAATGTCAGCAGCCAGTGCCACCCCTGCCAGAGAATGGCCTTTCTCCCTCTCGTTTCACCGGCAGGAGCAGCTTGGCACATTCTTCTGATGATCTGGATTTCCAGGAGTTGGTGATCTTGGAGAGATCTTGATGACTATGTTGGGGAAAGAGGAGGCCAGTAATAAACGCCCAAGATGCCACAACTTAGCGTCTATGACAAATTTAGAACTAGATATCATCCCACTGGTGTTGACTGGCGATTGCGATTTGGACGGCTGCTGTCATGGCCACTGCTCTGGGCACTACTTCCAGGCAGGACAGGGCTCTGATGCACAGTGGGCTGTGGCTGAATCACTATGGCCTAAATTTCTCAACAGTAAAATACAATAACTCAGTCTAATAATGAAGTCTAAAATTTCAACAGCAAAATAAAGTAACTTTCCGGGGGGTGTTCCAGGGATTAAGGCCAGCTAGAAAAGTGGTTGCGGGGTAAGGATAAAGCACAGGCCTATAATCCCAACACTCTGGAAGGCTGAGGCAGGAGGATCACAAGTTCCAACCTAGCATGGGCAATTTAGCCATTTCACAGAGACCCTGTCTCAAAAAACAAAACAAAACAAAACAAAACAGAACAAAAAACAAAACAAAACAAAAGCACCTCATTGCTTTACTTTAGAATAATGCTGAAGAGATTCGGAGCAACCCATGCCAAAATACACATTCCCTTAAATCGAGGAGAACAGAGCAGCGGCAGATGAAGCGAAGTCCCCCTGATGCAGGCTTCCCGCTGAGGCAGGACAGGAAACTTGCCCCTGTGCCAGCGAGTGCGTACTCCTATTACCAGAAGGGGCTGCTGCAAAGATGAATTTGCAAAGAAAGTCTTATTAGCCGGGCGTGGTGGCACACGCCTTTAATCCCAGCATTCGGGAGGCTGAGGTAGGCGGAGCGTTGTGAGTTTGAGGCCGGCTTGGGCTACAACGCGAGCGCAAGGCCGGCGGCATGAGCTACATAGTGTGACCCTGCCTCAAAAAACCAGGGCCGGGAGTTTGGCTCAGTGCCTTAAGCGTCTGCCCTGGCAGGCGCGAGGTTGTGAGTTCAATCCCCGGTGCCGAGGTTGTGAGTTCAATCCCCGGTGCCGCAAAAAAAAAAAAAAAAAAAAGAAAGTCTTATTAAAACTTGTGACCCTCACCTTGCAGTAATGTCCTCCATATGTTTCCTGCTCACGGCCCCGCAGTTGCCTAGGCCTAGCCCACAGGCTCGTCACATCTCCACGATTCACTGTGCACTGTTAAAAGGGTACGTAAGCCAGGAGCCCGGACAGCCTTCACTGCTCTTCATTGCTCCTTTTGTCTCCTTTCCTATTCTATGTGTTAGGTATGCATTGCAGTACTGGGTCTTGAGCCAGGGCCTTGCTCATGCTAGGCAAGCACTCTACCCTTGAGCCACACCCTCACTTCCTCATTTTTTTCCAGAAAGGGTCCCATGTGTGCAACAATATTAAATAATATTTATGTGTTTTTTTCCCTGATAATCTGTTGTATGTTAATTCTTGGGCCCAGTCACCAAAACTAAGGGGTTAGAAGGAAATTTTTGTTCCCCTAAGATGCTGAGGGACTCTGGCACTAAATCCCTGGCTTCCCTCATCTCACGGTGCGCACCCCCTCTTTGCACCTCATCTCCAACGTATTTCCTCTCATTTATTGAAAACCTTGGCCTCTGGCTCACCAGCTTTCTCCTCACCACAAGACTCCACCCCAGGTTATAAGAGGAACCACCTGGGTAATTAACACCCTACTTCTCCTTTCTTTCTCTTTCTGCCCACCTATACACCCTGTTCTATACCTCTTCCCTTCTGGGATTGTACACTTTTTCACTTACAATTTTTTACAACCTTTAAAAATGGAGTATAATACATATACTCCAAACTACCCAGCCCATATGTGTACAGTTCAGTTTTCACAAAGTAACCACACTCTGGTAACCAAATCTAGAAATAAAGATAATGATTGCAAAATCTCACCTCTTGTCCTTTACCCAGACACAGTCACTATACTGATCCCCAGTGATTTTAGAGATTCCCTTGATCAGATAAAGGACATTTCCTTTATCTATATATCATCAATGTGTGCAATTTTAGTAAATGCTTTTCTCTGTGACAGCATAATGCCTTTTTTCTTTTTTATTAATGTATGTTATATAGATTTTGGAATGTTAAATGAACATTGCCACTCTTAGAATGAACCCAAGTTGGTTGTGGATATATAATCCTTTTCTCATATTGTGTTTGGGTCACTAATATTTTGACTGAGATTTGTAGCATCAGTACATGTCAGCCAATGTAAGGATCTTGGATTCCATTTTGAGTGAAATGAGACTGTTGGAAATTCTTTCTTTTAACCTATTTTTTTGTAATTTTTATTTCAAAGAGAATAAAACCAAGCAAAATAAAACAGAATAAAGCCAATCCAAACAAAACAGTGTAAGTGACACAGGACTTCAAAAAAAGATAATAGGAAATCAACAATTGCTACTATAATGCTATCTTCACAATAGATGCCCATACCCTCAGACACAGTAAAAATCAATCAAACAGAATAGAGCCAATGAAAGCAAAACAATGAATGCAGTAAAGGACTTCAAAACAAGATAAATCCAAAACTGCTACCATAATATGTCTTGCTATCTTTGAAATAGCTGCCCATGCCATCAGATATAACAAAATCAAATAAAACAAAACAGAATAAAACCCAACCAAACAAAACAATAAAAATGATACAGGACTTCAAAACAAGATGATAGGGCATTAACAATGGCTACCACCTTCAGAAGGAGATCCCCCCTAATGCTACACTGTATATTGTTAGCCTTTGAATAGGTGGTCAGACTACTGGCTTTAGGCCTGCAAAGTCAGTGAAACACTAAACACTACTACAAGCATTTAGTTGTATTTTCCCTCGATAGCTATCATCACAGCCTGTGTTTCTCTGGATCAGGAGGTCACTTCTGGGGCGGGGGAAACTTGGCTCTTCTTGTCTCTCAGCCTGCACGCTGGAAGGGGCTGGTGCCTGGTTCTCCCCTCAGTGGCCCGCACATGGCACCGAATCACAGGAAGGGCTTGGCTTCTTGTTGGCTTCTTGTTCTCCTGCCCCATAGTCTGAGAATGGCACCGACTCATGGGAAAGGGCTGGCATCTGGTTCTCCCCCCAGGGACATGCGCATGGTGCCGACTTACGGAGGGGCTTGGCTTCTTGTTCTCCTTCCCTGTAGTCCAAGAATGGCGCTGACTCACAGGAAAGGGCTGGTGTCTTGTTGGAGGTTCTTATATGTGGCTGGTATGAAAAAATCTCGGGCATTATTAAAAGAGAAAAAAGCAATCTGTAGAATAACATGTAGAATAAGATCACTTTGTGTCAAAAGGCTCTATGTATTGTACATATTTTTTAGTCATTAGGACTATAGAGGTAGTTGACAAACTAACATCCGTGTGGTAGTTGGGAGGGAGATCGTGTTTTCATTTTGCATCTTTTTGTAATGGTGATGTGTTTTCACCACATGCATGCCTTACCTTTATTTAAGAAACTAAAAAGAAGCCGGGTATGGTGGTGCACTCCTGTAATCCCAGCACTTGGGAGGCTGAGGCAGGAGGATTGTTGCAGGTTCAAGACCAGCCTGGGCTACAAAGTGAGCCCAAGGCCAGTCTGAACTGCATGGTAAGACCCTGTCTCAAAAAGACGCACACACACACACACACACACACAAACCCAAAAACTGAAAAGAAGAGAAAGTATCAAATGGAGAAGGACATTTCTATCCTAAAAACTCCTTTGCCAACAGAAGACAGCGTACACAGTGGGAATACCTGGTTCAGGAACTGACATGGACCCTGCCCTCAGGAGCTCAGTTCCTCCTCTGATAAGCAAGGGTGACACTGGCCACCACAGGGCTGTGGAGCGTGGTCTGTTTCCGTGCTTAGTGTGTGGCTCTAACTCTACAAGGGAGGCTCCACCAAGCAGCAGTGGTCATGTTGTCGGGTGTTTCCTGTAGAAATGGCTCTCAAACTAAAAGTAATCCAGGTCCCTGTTGTCTGGAACAGGGAATTCAATGAGACAAGCCAAAAGTGGTACCAAAAGTTTATTTGAAAAGTAAAGGATAAAAAAAAAAAGTGAAGGGTGACAGAGTAATGGAAAAATTGGCTCTACAGACCAAACTTGGGCCAAACAAAAGAGTGGAAAGGAAAAAGACAAAAATAAAAGTATACTTTGGTTGACTGGGTGTGGTGGGGCTCACCTATAATCCCTACACTCAGGAGGCTGAGGCAGGAAGATCGCTGCTAGTTTGATGCCAACCTGGGCTACAAAGTGAGTTCAAGGCCAGTTTAAACTGCATAGTGAGCCATAGGCAGACTGGGGTTAGAGAGAACAATGGCTGCAGCACCAAACAGGCCCAGTCTGGGAACCGGAGCCATGTGCAGGCCTTCAGTGGACTGGGAACAGCCAGACCCCAGTTCCTTAGGGCGCACGGGCTGGCAGACAAGAAGTACCATCCCCACATTCCCCAAGCGACCGGTTATCCAGAGAAACACAGGCTGTGAGGATAACTATTGAGGTGAAATGCAATTGGATGCCTGTGGTGCTTCGGTGTTTCACTAACACTGCAGGTCTAGGTCCAGTGGTCTGATCACAGGTTGAGAGGATATTGCTAAGCAATGTGTCATCTGGGAGGGGGGGATCTCCTTCTGAGGGTTGCAGCCATTGTTGACTCCCTATGGTCTTGTTTTGAAGTCCTATGTCATTTTCATTGTTTTGTTGGATTGAGTTTTATTCCCTTATGTTTTGTTTGATTATGTTAAACCCCATGGCAGGAGAAGCTATTTCAAGAATAGCAAGATATATTATGGTAGCAATTTTGGATTTACTGTTGGCTTATTTTGAAGTCCTTTATCACATTCATTGTTTTGTTTTTATTGTTTCTATTCTATTCTGTTCTTTTTGATTTTTATCATGTCCAAAGTTATCTGCAGCTATTTTGAAGACATCAAGGGGCATTATGGTTACTACTGTTGATTTCATAATGTTTTGAAGTCCTGTACCACTTAAACTGGTTTGTTTTGATTGCTTTTATTCTGTTATATACTCTTTAAAGTAAAATAAAATAAAAAATAAAACAAAAATAAACCATAGTGAGAACCCATCTCAAAAAAGACAACAAAACAAAACAAAACAACAACAAAACAAAACCCCACTCTGGTCTAGAAGACACAGAATGGGCTGTTGTGAAGAGTCCCCACCATAGCAGGCTCCTCAGGGGGTCTGTGTCCTTACATGGGGTCCGCATCTGAGAACCATGGGAAATTCTACCTGGGGGATCTGGGGAATTATTCACCACTGTCCTGGGATCTTGTAGTTGACAGGTCCCCCGGCCAGCTCACCATACTCTATCTCCTCTATCAGTTACAGCACCGCAGGCTTCTCATGCAGCTGTCAGAATGTAACGTAGCTCTGTGCTGTGAGGACAATGGGGGACAATGATGCTGAGAAGGTGACTAGGGGAGCGAGTTGGCAGGTGAAGGAGGCGGGTAGAGGAGAACTCGGGTAGGCACCATCGATGAACACTCCCGCTGAGCACCTCTTCCCTCAGCTGGTGCGTCAGGAAGAGCATGCGCTGTAGCGGTGGGCCCGTGGCTCCCTGAGGTGGTGGCCAAGGAATCTCAGATCGACACATCTCAGTCTACGTGAGCTTCTGTAATGGGTTCATTGAGGCTAGGTAATTTTTGAGGAACAGACTATTTCTTTTTTGGCTTTTGCTTAATGTTTTTTGAGACAGGGTCTCACTATATAGTCCAGGCTGGTCTTGAACTTTTGATGATCCTCCTGCCTTGGCCTCCTGAATGCTTGGATTACAGGCGTGTACTACCACCCCTGGCTCAGAAATTTATGTCTTAACATTCTAGAGGCTGGGAAGTCCAAAATAAGGTGCCAGCAAGTATCCTTCATGGATGGCTGTGTTGGTTTCCTCTCCTGGTGGAAGGACAGAGGCTCAAGATCGTTTCCTTAGCCCTTTTACGGGGTGGCTAGTCCTTTCCCTAGGGTTTCACACTCAGGACTCCACACCCCCTAGAGTCCCTCTCCTGGAAATGTCACAATGGTGATTTAAGTTTCAGCACAGGTGTTTGGAGAACATACACAGGCACAGTAAGAGATCCTCAGCCTGGGGCCAGCGGGCAGGTTTACTGGAGCACACAGAGACAGTATGGTGCCCCTGGGCTGTCCGAGGACATCATAGTAGTGGTGTGTGTAAGCTGTGAGTGCAGACACTAACACCTCCTGTCTTAATTATTCTTCCTATTGCTGAGACAAAATACCTGACACCCAAAGTTAAAGGAGAAAGAGTTGATTTAGCTCACACTTCATAGAGGTTTCAGTCCATTGTTGGCTGGCTCCAAGGCAGGGTGGCATGGCAGAGGGGTATCGCAGATTAGAAACAGTGCTTGACAAAGCAGGACAGAAAGAAGGAAGTGATAAGTGATGATCCTTGCTCTGTCCCTTATATTTTACCCAGGCTACATGCCCTGAGGGCAGATAGTACTCTCACCCAGGGTGGGGCACCCTTAATCCTACCCAGAATTATGCCCTACCAATCGGTGGACTAATTTAGCAATCACAAACCCTTGATCCCAACCTCACACATTTAATCCCAGCATCACTATCTCTAGAGCCAGCCTCCTCTGAAAAACCCCATCCATGATGGTAGGAGACTTTGGAGGGACAAGCCACACCACCTCCGAGGTCTTAAAAATTTACACTAAAGCAAAGGAATAAGCCAAATTCCCCAGGGGATGATCACTGTCAACTGACCCGTCTCATGCATGATTTAAATGTTGCATGTTACATTTATTAAAATAGTCAAGATTTAAAAATAAAAGACCACGTGCATAAAATATAGGCATATTCAAAGAGACAAGTCACCGCATTTCATTTCTTGATGGGATGAGAAGACAGAGGATTCCTTGACCACTCACATCCTGCCTCGTGTCTCGCAGGGAGCACTGCTGCGGGCTCTCCTTTCGGTTTACTCAGCTGTCCAACGAGTTGAGAAGAAAACCTGCCTCAGAGGGGTGACACGAGAGCTCAGGGAGTCCGGAAACATGAGGCCGTAAACAACCTTTGCATTGAAAAAGCGCCTGGTTTGTGTGAACGAAGAGGCTAATGAGAAAGGGGGAGGAGAAAGAAGTATTTCTTTTGACCAAACGGTGGCCAAGTCATCGGTTCTACCCCTGGTGTGTAGTCATGGAAATCGTGTTAACTACATTTCTGGAGAAAATATAATTAACCCAGGTTGCCTACTAAGTCACCGATTAGTAAGAAAGACTGATGACTGGACAGAGAGAAACTGAGAGCCTCGAAACAGCAAGAAGTTCCAAGGAAGAGAGTCAAGGCAGGTATTCTTCCTGACCTTTCTCTTTTTTGTCCTCAGGAAGAGCAGCATGACTTCTCTGTCTCCACTGCAGGCCTCTCTTCTGCACCTCCTATGTCAGAACCTAATGGGACAAATGTATGTAGAGGGTGCTCCTGGGTTCCCACCTGTGATAGTTGATTGTTGTACAGTTGCAGGAAAAACTGAATCAACAGTAGCCAGGAGCTCAGGAGAAGAAAGAAAATTTTGTGGATGCTAGCTGATCCCAGAGGAGTAAGATCCAAAGTCTGAGGTGAGGTTTACAGGGCGTTTGTCTTTTTATAAATTGGCAAACAGATGCTGTAAGAATGAGATACACTTCCAGCTGAAGGGCATGATACAATGGATATCTTGTGACGAGAAGAGCTGTATGTAGCGAAGTTGCTTTTTGCATATTCACAGAAGTTTCCGTTTAATGACAAATCATATGGTTTAGCTGAGCTCAGTGATGGAGGAGAACAACTCTATTAAATGCAATGGCTGCAGGTAGGTCAGGATTTCTGCCTCAGTGCCAACTTGAGTAAGAAATGCCTAGCAGAGCCGGGCGTGGTGGCGCACGCCTTTAATCCCAGCACTCGGGAGGCTGAGGTAGGCGGAGCGTTGTGAGTTCGAGGCCGGCTTGGGCTACAACGTGAGCGCGAGGCCAGCCTGAGCTACATAGTGCGACCCTGCCTCAGAAAAATCAGGGCCGAGAGTCTGGCTCAGTGCCTTAAGCGTCTGCCCTGGCAGGCGCGAGGTTGTGAGTTCAATCCCTGGTCCTGAAAAAAAAAAAAAAAAGAAATGCCTAGCAGACTAGTTTAGCACAGTTCTGGGGGTGTCTGAAGATTGCCTTTCTGAAGAGGGAAGACCCCCAACCCCGCCCCGATCTGGGTGGCACCAACTAATAGGCTTGCAGCCTGGATGGAATAAAAAGGGAAAGAAAAAGGAAACCTCGCTTTACTTCTTCAGCGAACCTCCAGTCTTCACCATCACCTTTGGACGCCCATCTCCAGACTTCCAGGGCAGACCTTGCGGTTCCACATACAGACTTACGTGGGACTATGCAGTGAGCCGCAGCTGTCAAGCATGCAGGTGGCCAGGTGACCTTGTCCATTCTTCCACACTGACTCTGCAGGCAGCCAGTGAAAGCCTACCTCGCTGTCTTGGTTACTTTTCTCTTGTGGCTGAGACAAAATACCTGACACCCAAAATCAGGGAAGGATAGGTTTATTTGGCTTACATTTTGTTGAAGGTTTCAGTCCACGCGCAGCTGGCTCCAAGGCAGGGTGAGCGAAACAGCAAGAGTGAAAAGGGTAAAAGAGGAGAGAAGCTTCCTTTTTCCCTTCCTTATATTGTATGCTGGCTCTGCCCCTGGGTGGGTGCAGCACTCACACTGCCAATCCCAGCACTAGACAACGAATCAATCACAAACGCTAGATTCAGCTGCCTCCATGACTGCATGAGGCTTGGAGGCCACCTAGACACAAACCATAACACTTGCAAATCCTAAAATCTGTCCCTCTACCTTAACTGACTCATTCCCCTTGTGCCTTGGCTCAGATAGTCTCTTTGCCTAAATGAGCAGTTTAATGAGTGTGTTAATAACCAGCTTTGCCTCTGTAGCTACCTCCATTTAGGACAGGTTTCCACCCCCATTCCCTTCCTAATCTTCCATCCTCCCAGGGAGGAAGGACTCGTGCTGGCTGCTCCCCACCTAGTTGTCTGACTTCTCTCACCAGGTAGCCTGTAGTGGGGCCCTGCACAGTTCCTCACTGATCCACAGCTTGCAGGCAGCAGTCTCCCTGTACTATAAGAAGCATCACACCATCATTATCCACCAGAAAGCCCAAAGCCTACTTTAGCATGGGTAAGTCTTACTTATTTGAAATAATTGTGCAGGATGGTGAGAGGGTAACTCCTATGAAGTCCTGTGAGTGTCTTCATCCTGATGGAAAGAAAGTGATGACATGGTTGGGGGAACACCACTTGGAAGCAGACATGTAAAGGCAATTTCAAATGTAAAGGAAATTTTAAGACTTACACTTCTAACACTCTTCAAGGATAGGACTGGAAAGTACATCCTGTTCCCAAGGGTAGAAAGCTACAAACTTAACGAGCATTGACACTCTAGGTGCCAATTGCAAGACAAGTGTAGCTCAACTAGGAGGAAATGTATCTCTACTTCCAAGTCCCAGAGAGTTATCACTTAAGGGACACCTCAGCCCAGTCTCAGACAATAATGGATTCTTCCTCTATGTTGTACAGTAGTGTTATGGTTTATACATTGTGTCAACTTGAGAAGTCTAAAAGCTTAATTAAGTAACTCAGCAGCTCTACATCCTGGGGTGTAGAGCACAAGCAGTTACCTGTTCATTATGTCAATTTGAGAAAGTCAGAAGTTTAACTGACTCAGCAGGGAGCCAGAGTTCTTATTTTGTAAATATCCTCATCCTGTACAAAGGAAGTCAAGGAGATTTGTGAATTCTGCATCCATCCGGGGGGTGTCTTGTGTACAATATAAGGGAGGCAAAGAGGCTTGCTCTTGCCCCCTTTTACTCTGGCTACTTTTGCTTGGCTGCTGCCTGGAAGTGTTGCCCCAGTGCCATGCCACCCTACCTTGGAGCCGGCTGATGATGGACTGAGATCTCCAAAAACTGTAAGAGAAATAAACCTTTCCTTCCTTCATTTTGGGTGTCAGGTGTTTTGTCTCCATAATGAAGGAAAAGTAACTAAGACAGAATTTGGTGCCAGAGGAGTGGGATCATTGCTGTGACTAAATCTGACCATGTGGTTCAAGAACCTTTGGGAATGGCTTATGAGAAGAATTTGGAAAGATTCAGAGATGTTGTCTGAATGTATAGAGCTGAACAGCTTAGGCTGCTCTGTAGGGGAGATTCTGGTCAGAGCTCAGGAGACCAAAAGGCTGATAGAAAGCCTGCCAGTAAAGACGAGGCTTGGGAGGTTTCTGCTGGGAAGGACTGCATTGGTTGTTGGACTCCACATGATGTGTGTTACAGCTTGGCAGAAAGTTTGTCTGCATTTTGTTCATGTCCAGAGACTTCGCCTGATACTGAGATTAAGGGTGATGGACTGACTAGTCTGGTGGAAAAAATTTCAAGGCAGTGAAATGTTGAAATGGTGGCATGGCTATTGTTGGGGGCTTTTAGCCAGATTTATGTTGGAAATCAAGAGCAAAGAGCCCAGCAGGATGATTTAAAACTTGAGTTTGGCCAGAAAGCTGTGGACTGTAAAGACAGAACTGAGAACTCCATTGCTGAGGAGGAACAGACTAAAAAAGATGGCCTATGGGCATCATGGGAAGAGGCAGCTGGTCCCCATGCTTTGCAGCCTCAAAACTGCAAAGGTGAAAGAGTTTGGTTGGAGGAGAAAGCCTCTGAGCATCATGTTCCAGAATGGAGACAGCACAGAGAATCTGTTCCTCAGTGTTATAGTCTGTAACAAGAATTGCGCCGTTTTTCCTGTTCTGTATGCGCCGTTTGCCTTGAAAAGAATCTTTTGTAAGCTGCTACCTCCCTACAAGTCCCTGTTTCCCGTAGCCCCCTCACTCCCTACGCTCCAAGAAACGGGTATTTGTAATTACAAAGTTACTGATGACTCAGGAACATGTTGAAACTGACCAAAGAACTGGGTCATGAGATAACAATTATCTAGCCTCATGCCCAAGGAATATATTAAGCAAATCACCCTGTAAGCCCAGCCCTCAAACCTCCCTCCTGAAATACTACCCCAAAGACCCCAAAGAATGTAGCCGATCGTTTAAACTAACCAATGTAATTTACTTTTTGTTACCGCGCTTACTAACCCCACCTCCCTTTGTCCTAATGCAATATAAGCCCCTCCAGGCCACCACGCGGTGGACAGTCTCGGATTGATTCCAAGCGAGACTGTGCCGCCGGGCCTGGCAATAAACGCTCCGTTTAAACTCTTCGGGTGTTCCGCGAGTTTTATTCATCCCGGGGGTCGTTTGCTCATCACACTCAGAATGAGGTTCAGAGTGCCCAGAGATCCAGGCACTTGACCCCTACAGCCAAGAGAGAGGAGAGCCTGGCTACTGCTCCAACTGGCAGCAGACCTTGGCATTATCCACGTGGTGCAAGGGTTCTGAGATTAAAAAGGCTTCCACCTCGATTTCAGAAGGCCTGGTAGGCCAGAGAGTGTGCCCCTGAGAGGGCAATGTGTAAAACTGTGAGTGTGAAGCCAAAAGTGCAATGGAGAACTCAGAAGTTTGGAAAAGCCAGGAACATGGATCATCTAAGGAAACCTGCAACAAGGGAGCAAAGTCAGCCCAAGAGAGAAGCTGTGGGAGCTAAAACCACCAGGAGTGCCATGGGGGTAGAACCACACAAGCCCTTTGGAGCTCACAATTTGCCACAGATTGCCTCAAATGGTTCACATGAAACTATAGGACTTAATGTTTGCCCTGCTGGATTTTGGTCTTGCTTTGGTTCCAATACTTTGTATTCCCCTGTTGTAACTTTTGGAATGGTACTGTTTCTCTTGTTCCTTTATATGTTGTAACTGTTTAACCTCATTTTCATTTGCTCAGGGGGTTATAGTTAAGAGTTTGCCATAGATCTTGGAGAAGATTTGGGACTTGGACTTTTCAGCAGTGCTGAAATTGTTAGGACTTTGGCAACTCTTACAGATGGACTAAAAGCCTTTTGTATAAAGGGATGTGCATGAGTCTTTGGGGGTCCAAGGACAAAGTGTTCTTTCTAATGTAATATAATGTTGATAGACTTAATGCTGGTTCTTAAGGATTGTTAAGATGTGTTATAATGTTCCAGTTGCAAAATATTAAGAATAACATGCCTTTGTATCTGATTTAAAGAAATGTGTCTGGTTGCCAAGTTGGCAAGGGGTGGATTGTTATGGTTTATACATTGTGTCAACTTGAGAAGTCTAAAAGCTTAATTAAGTAACTCAGCAGTTCTACATCCTGGGGTGTAGAGCACAAGCAGTTACCTGTTCATTATGTCAATTTGAGAAAGTCAGAAGTTTAACTGACTCAGCAGGGAGCCAGAGTTCTTATTTTGTAAATATCCTCATCCTGTACAAAGGAAGCAAGGATATTTGTGAATGCTACACCCACCCTGGCAGGGGGTGTCTTGTGTACAGTATAAGGGAGGAGAAGAGGTTTGCTCTTGATCCCTTTTACTCTGGCTGCTTTTGCTTGGCTGCTGCCTTGAAGTGTTGCCCCAGTGCCATGCCACCCTGCCTTGGAGCCAGCTGATGATGGACTGAAACCTTCAAAAACTGTAAGAGAAATAAACCTTTCCTTCCTTCATTTTGGGTGTCAGGTGTTTTGTCTCACAAGGAATGAAAAGTAACTAAGACAAATAGTAACCTCATATACTTGCTGTTTCTGTTACAGTAAATTCTACCTATCAATTAATGATAAAGACATGTATAACCAACCATAGGGTATTATGTTATCTACCTTCTATACTTCCTGCTTGCAAATGTATATGAACAAAACCCAAAGCTGACTCAGGGCTGATGATTTGGAACTGAGATTCCCATCAGCTTGCTAGCATAATAAAGCTACCCTTCTACAGTTCCTCTGGTGCCATGTCTCCGTTTGGTCTGGTCCTGAACCCCGTAACATTTCTGGGGGCTTGTCTGGGATGCACTATGCTGACCATTTAGGTCACTGGTGGGAGCCTGCTGACCTCCAGGAGCTTGCCCTTTGACTGCAGATGACTGGTTCTTTTCTCAGCCTCTCTTCAGTGGTCCAGAAGCAGGAGCTCCTATGAGGCAGCAGTGACCTCATCGGACCGGATACAGAAAGCAGTGAAGCTGGCCGGCTGCGGGAGAAGGTAAGATTCCCCTGGGACACCCATTAACTAGCTTCAGCCTGTCGGTTTCAGCTTCCATCCCCACACTGGGATGAAGAGGGTGCTGCTGATCAAGCCTTGTCTGCATTAGCCAGGACAACCAGATGCTGTTTCAGATTTAGTGAGATTGCACCCCAGGGCTTGGGGCTGAAATGTATTCATGTCTGGATGCCTGCTGAATGAGTGAATGACTGTCTGTGCTCCATGTGAAAACACTTCCCCTGGGGAGCTTAAAGCTATGGAGCTGGGGCGCCTGTATATGATCTCTCTCCCTGAGACTCCCCCACTTCCTTTATCTGTTGTGACTCCATTCAAGGGCTCACAGACATACACTACAGGGAGCCAGTCAGAGCCGGGTGTGGTTGCACACACCTTTAATCCCAGCACTCGGGAGGCTGAGATAGGAGGAGCGTTGTGAGTTCGAGGCCGGCTTGGGCTACAATGTGAGCGCAAGGGTGGTCTGAACTACATAGTGCGACCCTGCCTCAAAAAACTAGGGTTGGGAGTTTGGCTCAGTGTCTTAAGTGCCTACCTGGCAAGTGTGAGGTTGTGAGTTCAATCCCCAGTGCCACAAAAAAAAAAAAAAAAAAAAAAAAAAAAAAAAAAAAAAAAAAAAAAAAAGAAGAAAAAAGAAAAATATAGGGAGCCAGTCAGTTTGGGTACTAGTCAGAGTAAAATGACTCCCCTAAAATGCATTAAAAACTTCAGGGAAGGTTTTACAAAAAATTGCAAGATAAAAATGAAACCTGATCACTGAGTCTAATTACAAAAAGCTGCCCGGACCAGTTCCCCTAGACAATGACTCACAAGGCTACGTAAAATCCTGAGCAGCCAGCTGTGCCTGCCGAGCTTGGACATGAAACAAAACAAGGGGTCATCTTTACATTAAAAAAAAAAGAAAGAAGAAAAGACAGGGCCTAATGTCTCCCCTACCTTTAGGAGCCCCCAGGCCGACTCCTGCAAATGGTCCAAGTCCTGTCAGGCCAAAAGGTTTTCGTCAAACCATAAATTTTAATGAGTTGTGTACATAAAACATTTCCTGTACACTACGAACTCATAGATGACAATTATAGAGCTAACCTGCTCTCTGATCTGTGGTTTTGAGATAAAAACACTAGCTCAAGGATACTCAGTAGTCTGTTGGCAGGTCGGCCAAGTTTACTATCTGAAAAAAAGGGACATTTTAAATTCAAGCAGCTGCAGCCCAGTTTGTTGTAAACAGTTTATAATAAATAACAAAGAGATATTAAAAAGGCTGTAAATGTAAAAGATACACTTTTGATATGAAAGGATTCTGTAGGATAAAAATCTTGTCCTGCTAAAGAGAGAGAAAAATAGTAATAAGACTACAAAGCTTACATGTGTTGAGGAAAGCTTATGGATGTAGTTTATTAAATAAATATGTATGTTCGCTGATTAATTTGGTAGAGCTCAGATGGTTCCTTCTAAAATCCTCCATGAAAAAAATGGTCAAATTAGCATGAGATTACCAGTCAAATAATAACCTTTAAAAATACTTATATGATGTATATGCTGTGGATTACTCTATTCAGTACTAAGGTAGACATTTACATATGATGTGTGGCTTTCAATCTCAGGTTTTTTTTTATAAAACTGTATAACTGCTAGCTGTTAACATTCTGCAGGGATTCAATTACTAAGACAACCATAACTGGTGAGAAACAACAGTCTTTTGCTATACTTTATATTTCGAAGAGCTTGATATTTAGATAAAATTATAAGACTTAAACCCACTAGAATACTAATGCCACCCATCAGTCTGTTAGTTGACCACGTAATAGTTCCTGATCCAGCTCCGGTTGCTTCTGTCTCTTAAAAATGGGTCACTATGATGACAGACTGTCGAACTGCTAAAATCTCTCTCTCCTGCCTGGAAAGCCAGTTCAAGGTCTTCAGGTTGCCAATGCACTGTGACTGCTCTCATCCTCTTAGTCTGCTCAGACTGTGAGTCCCTGGGAGAGGCCAGTCATCTACCTGTCTAAAACATCAGATTCAATGTCAGAGGATTGGCCTCCCTGATGCAGGCACTTGATGCAACCGCCCTCTTAGTCAAGAGACAAATGGCCTCGTCTGGCAAGCAGACCAGCTACGACAGATCGAGGGGGACCTTGAGCAATGACTGGCTGCTGCGGAGCTCAGGTCACGAAATATGAAAACACTGCCTCCTCCAAAAAGGTTTCCAGAAGCATAAATCCTCATGTCCAGGAAAAAGAAAAAAAAAAAAAACCCAGGAAAATCCCCTGGTTTTATGCACCAGGCTGGCTATCCATCAAAAATGGAGGTTAAAAACAAAAAACAAAAAACCCAGCCCAAGGAGCAGGACTGGGAGGGGCACCTACCGCTACAGGCACGCAGTGTACAAGGCCTACACAGCCATGGAGCTACGGGAGCTGGCCAGACAGTTAAAGCAGAAGGTGGATGAAACTGTGCCTGCGTGGCTGCTATGGCTATGAGATAGCGGAGCTGATAACACACAGCTCAGCCCACAGGAAATGTCCCAAATAGCCAGCATAGTTAGCACCACCTCTATGACATGGGTTCTGCAGAATGTACAGAAAGTGGCCCCAGCAGCAGATACTCAGACTCTGACAAATTGGTTGATGGCAGTAGCTTGCCATGTTTGGGAGAATCCAGGTGACCTGCTGGAGCCAAGTCACTATCTAGACTTGGTAACTGTGCTACATAAAATGGGCATATGGCAGATAACGTTTACGCTACAGTACCGTAGCCCGCCTAAGAAGCTACTGATGGCCCACGTAAGGGACATGACCCTGGCATGCAGGCTAATGTGCTTGGGTCAGTGACAGCCCTTCCGGCTCCCTTCATGGGTCACCCAATCCATGATGCTCTGGAGGCCTTGACCAGACTGGCAAATAAAAAAAGAAAATGCCAAGGTAAGACAAGACCCATAAAAAATGAGAGGCCCCTGGCAGACGGGGCCATCCCTCCAAGGACGAGCTGTGGGGTCAGTTGATGCCAAATCTAAGCAGACCTGCTGGCTGCCAGCCGAGCCACAGATAAGTTAGATGGGCAGTTTTGGATATGGAGATAGTTGGGCCCTAAACGACAACACTGGCCGATGGGCCAAGGCCAGAAGGCCAAAGCAGCCCTGATAAAATGGAAAGAAATGACACTGGCCTCCTTTTACCCTAATTAGGAGGCAAACAGAGGTGCCTGGGTCTTGGGGGTCCCAGGTAACCAGAGGCCACATGTGAAGTTGACTATTTGCTGGTCCCCAAAGAATGTACAGCGTGTACTAGCATTGATGGATACCAGAACTGAGTCAGCGCTAATGTCTGACAACACAGACTGTTTCACAGGACATACTGAATACACAGAAGGATATAGAAGTCACTGTGTCATGGTCCAGAAGGCCCAGGTGACTTTGGGTGTAGGACACCTCCCCTATGCCTGTATGATGTTTGTGTTTCCCTAATTGCTAAATACCTACTGGGCATTGACATACTGACTGATCATCAACCAGACACTACAGAGAAAAAATTCCAGCTGCAAATTCGCATGATAAAAACTGCAATGCGAGGCCATCCACACCGCGCACCACCGACTCTCCCACAGGCCACGTGGGCTGTGTGTGTGAAGCAGTACCAGCTGCCTGGAGGCCATGAGGAGATAAAACTGAAAAAAGCAGGGGTGATATGCCCTGCACAGAACCCTTTCAATTCCCTGGATGGTCCATGCAGCAGCCAGACAGAGCACGGCGAATGACTGTGAAGTCTCACTCTGACACTGGCAGTCAGGACCTATTTGCCTTCACCTGGGAGGGCAGGCAATGGACCTTCCAGATGCTGCCACCTGACTATTTGCAGAGTCCAACTTTGTGTCATGGCCTGGTGGCCCAGGACCTGATCCCCCTGGGCTAAGCCACACTCTGTGTCACTGTTTTGTATTGATACTGTGTTAACTTGATGGTCTTGCAGATTTGAAAGCCACCATGCACTGTCTGAAGAAAGCTCTATTGACGTGGGGGTGGGCCATGGACAAAGACAAGATCCAGGGACCTGACTTGTCTGTCAGATTCTTGGGTGTCATATGGTTGGGTAAGACCAGACCCACGACAGTGCACCGATTACAGGCATATGTGGGTTTGCTAGGTTTTTGACTCCTAGCTGCCCTGTTGTGCCCTTTATACCAGATGACCAAAAGAGGTCACTACATGGGGCTGAACAGATGCAGCGGAAGCTGCTGGCTGGATAGAGACAGTGGAAGCTGCTTTTCAGGACTCAAAGGAGGGCTACTGTATAGTTGCAAGCCCTATGAGTCATTGACCCCAGCCTGCCATTTATCTGAACTGTCAGTGTGGATGACGATGGATTTGACTGAGGCCTATGGAAAGTGAAGCGCCCTCTTGGGTTTTGGTCACAGTTGGGAAAGGGAGGCAAGCACGGAAACAGCAGTGCTAAATGCTGTTTTCCTTGCCTGTGAGAAATCACGGGACAGACAGAGGGATGAATGTGGGTGTGAACAGTCCATCCCGAGTGCAGTGGCACGGTTCCTGCTCACGTGTGTTGGGGGACACGCCTCCGACAGTGGCCTCCCTCTCAGCTAGCCTGTTGGCCGCCTAACTGGCAATGGTTTTGGGACCTGTGACATGCAGGGCCAAGGAGCCCATCGTGGAGGACAGACCATCAGGCATGGCCTGCAGTCCCCACGTAAAAGGGAAAGAGGGACCTCTGGCTGACACCGGATGTACTGATGGGTTTAGTTGTAATTCAACCCCACAATCTACAGAGGTCGCTGTCCAGCCCAGTACAAAAGAACCCTGGTTTGAAACCGGAACAGGCAAGTCAAGCCAGTGGACAAAGTTGGGGACAATGTGATTGCTTGTGATGAATGGAAAAAAAAAAAGACCTCCTTACGTGTGTGCTCGGACAACTGGGCCACCTTTAGGTGCTAATAGTCTGGTTGAGCTTGGGCAGATGAAGAACAACGGCTAGGACACTAAAAATTGACAGAGAATCAGCCCTAGATTCTCCACTCCAGGATCAAGCGGGCTCACCCTGACGATTGCTAAGCAGGCTCTTCCTGTCCTGATGAATCCAGCACTCTGCAGGGCTATCCTGAAGAGACGACGCACTCAAAGCCCTGCCCCCGTCACCCCTGGCGGCTGACGAGTCAACGCACGGCAGAAGACTGAATGGACACCGCACTGGAAAATCTGTAGCCTCCATGTACTGCTATTCTATTGAATTCTTAGTTTTTTTCCTCCCATTAGTAAGGGAGTTTGCTGTTGCATTTTGGACTGTGTCCCCAGAGGATTGGGAAAGTCTGAAAAAGGTTACTTTTTTCCTTTTTTACTTTGTTGTAGTTATTGGACTAAGTACTCTCTTATTCATTCATTCATTTTTTTTTTTTTTGAAGAGGTGGTACTGGGGATCGAACTCATGACCTTGTGCTTACCAGGTAGGCAGTGTGCCACTGAGCTATACTGCAGCCCCGGACTAAGCACTCTTAACTGTTTACAATGATTTTCCTGTGGTTAATATGCTGAAACATATTGGAAACATATGGTAATTCAGGGCATTGGGAATTCAAAATTCAAATTTATGGTTCAAGTCCTCTCATAACTCTTAATCAGACCAGATAAAATCCCTCCCAACCGAAAGTGTGCCTTTATTTTGATGCATGCCCAGTTCAGGCTAAAACCATAAGTTGGAACCATTGCTACTCCTCAGGATGTGGAGGATTAGAGTGGGAACAACAATATTACTCCAATAGTCAGTAGGTCTGTCCAAAATGGTGAGAAACCAAAAGTACTATAAACCTCCTGCTTCCTGGGTGCCTCCAATGGCCTAAATGTCTCTGCTGACTGTTCCTTCAGGTTCTCTAGCGGCTTCCCGTGGAACTGTTCCTTTGTTTGTTTTGATGAAGTCCATCAGATGTTCGATGTTACAATAAACCTCTGTACACTTGCTTTTCTGGTCCCTGACCTGTGTACTCAGGCCAGCAACGCCCTGCACGCACACACACCAGTCACATCAGAAGCGTGACCCTGTTATGGTCCCCATTCTAGCAAGGATAGCAATAAAAGGAAGCTTAACCCTCAGTGCCACAGCCGTGGGTCTAAGCACATGGGTCTAAGCACAGTTAAATGCTCAGGTAACAGGAGACTTTGCTAACTTACAAGTTTCCATAGACACACTGTCCTCCAGAATAAAAAGGCTTTGGACCTCCTTTGCCAGAGAATTGGTTTGAAGAATTGGCTCTTGGCTTCTCTAACACCCAAGTAGGAGCGCATTGGCCGGTTGGGCCTTGGCAGATGTGGCGGCTTGACTTCAGAGCTTCTGCCCCAGGGAGCAGGAGCCCCTCCCCGCCCCATGCTCCAACTGCCGCTCCTCCAACTGTCGACGGGACCCTGCGTCTCACCTCCGGTGCCTGCCTGCCTGCCCTTTGGATGACTGCTGGCTCAGCACAGCCTTTTGGAGGTAAAAGTCTCATTTTGCGGTTTAGGCACTAGGTAAATGTAGTTTCATGCAGAGAAACCAACTGCCTTTAGGTTTTGCTTGCTTTTATTTTTAAACGCTGTGAAAATCTTACCGCCTGTCCCTCTCCGGATTTGCAGGGCACCGGGGCAGGGACCTGAAGGTGTCTGAGTTGCTGCTGGCGCTGCCCGGCTTTGTGTGAGCGCTGCTTTCTCAGAGGAGCCCCAGACATCATCAGAGAGAGAAGTGTTTCTGTTTTTCTTCAAAATGTAAATATATTTATTATCATTTTAATACTTTTTCATGTTAAAAATCCATACAATTCAGAATGTAACACTCTGTCTGCCTGGGTCACAGTTTGAACAGTTCGTAGCGTGTCTTTGCAGTCTGTGAAACTGGATGTGTGTGCGCACGCGTGTGAAATATAAACATAACCTTGCTAAATAATTTCTGTACTCTTATTTCATAAATTCAGAGTTATCACAGTGAACTGTCCACAGTAGTCTATATATCTACACATGTATCTAGTTTTCTGCTTTTCTCTGTGCCAAAAGTTGATTTATTCTCCTACTGATAGATATTAGCTGTAAACAATGAATGAAGTAATGAACTTCCTTTTCTATGCATCTTTGCTTATTTGGGTATATTTTGGGGATAAATTCTTAAAAGCATACATATCGGTTCTAAAGCAGTGCATTCTGTCGATGCCACTCCATTATCCGGTTTATACTGCTGTGCGGCCGCAGGGCTGACTCCTCCCTCAGCTCAGGAGGCTTAGTGTCTGGGGCCTAACTTGTTTTGTGGGTCATGAAAATAATCTCAGTTTGTTTCAAATCTGGTGAGGGCTGGGGATCTAGCTCAGCAGCACAAGCACCTGCCTGGCAAGTGCAAGGTCCTGAGTTTGATTTCTGATACTCCCCCCCCAAAATCTAGTGAATAAATCAATATAATAATAAATATCTAATATACAATAAATTCAGATGAAAATATTCATTTTTCTAGCACTGTAATCATAAGAGCCTTTCAAAAATAAAATATTGAATTTTTATAATATGAATATATCAAATTGTTATAATTGTTTGGCTTACAATGTGTTTAATTTTTTCTGGAGGAGAGAACCCATGAGGGCAAATGCTTATGGGCCCCATGCAAGTCATACTGTGGAACTGGATATTCTGTTTTTCTTTTTTTTTGGTGATTCTGAGAATTAGCTTTATAATCTTTGCTAGACTTTAAAAAGGACATTTCACTATTGTCTTTACCCATAGTTCTTTGGTTATCTGTGAGGTATCATCTGCCAAGATTTAACTTTTCTTTGTGAAGTTCCTATTTATATTCTTTTTTTTTTTTTTTTTTTTTTTTTTTTTTTTTTTTTTTTTTTTTTTTTTTTTTTTTTTTTTTTTTTTTTTTTTTTTTTTTTTTTTTTTTTTTTTTTTTTTTTTTTTTTTTTTTTTTTTTTTTTTT
>RJWM01027029.1:16756-27392 GCA_004363535.1 Dasyprocta punctata | reverse complement strand
TTTTTTTTTTTTTTGGCACTGGGGATTGAACTCACAACCTTGTGCCTGCTAGACAGGCACTTAAGCTGTTACAGGTAACTGAGTTAGTCAGAAATATTATAGGCAGTCAGATGGGGCTAGGCCCTCAAAGGAGCTGGCACAGAGGACCAGATATCTTGTGACCTTGGAAGAGACACATACCTCTTGCTGTGGGCCAGATCTCAAGACAGAAGGCAAAACAAATGCAACCACACCCTAAGTATAAGCATTAGGGATTAGGTATGGATCATCTTGAGAAGCCAGGAATTACCATCCCAATCCCCTGATCCGTAAGAATGCTCGTTTACTACGTGACTCGCTTCCCCATTTGTCCTGCATTTGGTCAATTTTACCTAAACAATCTTATTGGTTGACCACAGTTCTGTCCCACCCCAAGCCCATCTGGAGTTCCCAGTTTTCCTCATCAGGGTTTTACTCTATAAAAGTCACTAGAAAAGACAGTCTTTGTCATCCCACCCGGGACCCCTTCTGTCTCTCAATAAATATTTCTGTTCTTAACCTTTGGTGTTCCTAAAATTCATTCTTCGATTTTAGAGAACACGAACTCGCGCCAGACATACAGTAGGTTGGGAGTTTCATTTCCCTATCATTTGGAGGTCTTCCACCGAGATCGTTCTCCTATATCAAAACCACTGAGCCAAACTCCTGGTCCTGGCTTTTTGAGGCAGGGTCGCACTATGTAGCTCAGGTCAGCCTTCAGCTCATGTTGTAGCCCAAGCCAGCCTCGAACTCCGCCTACCTCAGCCTCGCAAGTGCTGGGATTAAATGCGTGTGCCACCACTCCTGGCTTTGATCTGTTTTTCTGATGTGGGGATTCACAGCTATAAACTTGCCTCATAGGATTGTTGTCATTGTGTCCCGTAATTCTGCTATGTTGTACTGATATTTTTATAAATTTTTATTAAATTTAATCTGTTTACTTTGTTGTTTTTTTTATCACATCTAAGAATCCAATGCTAAATCCAAAGTCATGAAGTTAAGCCCTATGTTATCATCTAATAGCTTTATGGTTTTAGCATCTATCTTTAGTTTATTGATTCACTTTGTGTTAATTTTTATACACAGTGTGAAGCAGGGGGTAGAACTTCATTCTTTCACATGTAAAAGTCCAGTTGTCCTTGCAGTCCTGGTTGAAGAGACTTCATTTTTCCACTAAATGTTCAAGGCACCCTTATTGAAATCAACGGGCTATAAATGTATGAATATTTTTCTGGATTCTAAATTCCATCTCATGCCAGTAACACAATTTTGATTACTGTAGCACTGTATTAAATTTTAAAATTGGAGGTTAGGGATGCAGCTCAATGGTAGAGAAGAAATGTCTAGCAAGTGTGAAATACTGGGTTCAATCTTTAGCACTGCTAGCTAAACAAATAAATAAGTTCGTTACTTAGTTAACCCTCCTATTCTTTGTTATTGTTGTTCGGTAGTAATGGGGACCGAACCAAGGGGCACTCTATTATTGACCCATGCTCCAAACAACAGGTCTCACTAAATTGCCCAAGTAGGCTGCAAACTTGTAATCTTCCTGCTTCAGCCTCCTACATAGATGAAAGTTCATGTGTGTACCATCATGCCCAGTTTAAGAATATTCTTAAATGACTATTCAGGGGTCTTTGCAATTCTGTTTGAATCTGAATACTGAATTTTCCACCTATTAAAAAAACAGTTTAAATTCTGATAGGGCTTACACTTACTCAACACCATCTCCTGGCTTTGTTTTGTTTAATGGTAACTGGTGCAAAGCAAATATTTTCATCTATTGCTCTACCAAAAGGGACATCCAAATAGTAACTGAATACTACTCAGAGACGCATTTATCAACCTCACTAATCTAAACCACTTCTTTAGGGGTTTTTCAAAGGCTACCTTTAAATAATTCTTTTGTAAGCAAGATGCTTCAGTGAGATTTCTGCTTAGTAAAGTCAACTGGGAGACTAATTTAGGTTCTCATTTGAAATTTGTGGTTTGTATCACATAAAAGAAACAGAGATGATTTCATGTAGCAATTTTAAAGAATATTCTATCCATCACTTGTTCCACATCATTGGGCTAGACTGATTTCTAAGTATGTCTATACTAAACAAAGAAACATTTTTAATTCAAGTATTTGGATAAATCACATGGCCTTGAAGGAAATCATTTCCTTGAATGTCAACTTTAAGCCCAATCAGAAAAACAAACTTTAGATTTCTTTAGATACAAATGAACATATTTTCTTTGTCTTAAAATAAGGTTCATTTACAAGAGGAGAGTTTCCCACATCCTGTGGCCCATTTGTTGCTGCCTCCACACATTCATCTATCACAAGATTCATAAAGGGATCAAATTCTCACACTTTCTTAGACATGTCTGCCACCATTTAATTTCAATAACTTCCTGTTCATAAATTTTAGCATGGGAGGGTGACCCTTGCTCATCTCATATACTCCATGGGTTCAGAGTATCTTTGAAACGACAAGAAAACCATGTTCTGAGGGAAGTTCAAAAGGCTAGAGCTGAACTTGTCAACCCCGAGATGCTTATACTGTATAAGCAGAAATATCACATGGGCAGTAAGACAGCTAAACTTAAAAATCAAGGGACAGAGTCAAACTAGAAGTAAATATTTGGAAGACATCAGCACAGAGATTATATTTAAGTTCACAGGGCTGGATCATCAAGGAAATGAATAGACACAAATAAGTCCTTAAGTTCCTCAAAATACGTAAGAAATGGTATCAGAAAGGGGATGCAAAGAGATAGAAATCAAATTGTGCAAGACAACAAATGCCCTAGGAGTCCAGGACTTTTTTTTTTTTTTTTTTTTGGCTGCACCAGGGATCGAACTCACAACCTCGCACTTATGCCTGCCAATGGGTCTGGGGAGAAGACAGTTTTATTCTGAGGATGCAGACTTCAGCAGTGGTCTCCTATGGCGGACAGTGGAAATACAGCAGCACGGGGTCCTTCTTGGGAATCCTTTTATCTGCATTTACCATTTAACATTTATCCATTTATCTATGGTTAAATGCTGTCTTTACATATAAACAAAGAGCACCAATATCACTAATCAATGGAATAGCATCTCCCTCCTCTGTACTATTCTCCAAATCACCTTTGACCAACTCCTTTATTTCCTTCAAAAAGAAAACTATCGGCTCCTTCTTCCCTGTAAGACATGTATTCCTTAAAGGTCAAAATCCAAACATTCTTCAGATTTTAGTGCCATCTGTTTCCCCTGATGCTGCAATGAACCTTTGAAATTACGCTTTTGTAATTTCACACTCCTCTGAGGAATATATGTAGTTTTGAATTAAAATAAACCAAAACTCCCATTTTAGAACCAGAATGAGAAAAGAATTTCACGAGATCATTTAGCCTAATTTCCGGCCTAAATTACACAAGATAGAAGATACAAATGCATAATTCCACACATTCTTGCATTATGTCTCTGTCTTTGATTTTTAGTAAAGAGTTAACAAAAATGTATTGTTTTCTTCATGAAACTTTGACAAGTCTTTGACTATATTCCCATGATGACATGATAAACGTTTGAATATCCACTACACTGCTAGAAAAAATATTTTTGCAGCTATATTTAAATAACAAAGTATATATATTTGAAGTATACAATTTGATGAATGTGACACATTTACACACATCAAAACAAAACTTGCAGCTACTCCCAAAGTTTCTTTGAGCCTGCTGTTCCCCTATACTCCTTCCCAAACCTAAGGTCACTAAGATTTTTATCTGATGTTTTCTTCTTTTATCTTTTGACAATGTGTAAGTCTATTTTTTTACTCTCTATTCCATTGATCTGTATATGTGTATATATATATGCATGCAGGATCACAATGCTACCTGAGTACTCTACTTTTAAAACAAGTACTACCTTAGCATTAGATAGCATAAGTCCTTCATTTATATTCTTTTTTCAAAGTTGTTCTAGTTCTTCCAGATTCTTTGTATCCTCACATAAATTTTCGAATCGGCATCATAGCCCTTTTGCTCTTGCTTTTGCTGTCCCTCACTGCCCCAGCCACCAGTACTGCTGCCCCTCTGCCATGTGCCACCCTGCCTTGGAGCCAGCCAACTATGGACTGAAACCTCCACAAACTGTGAGCTACATAAACATTTCCCCCCCTTTAATTCTGGATGTGGGGTATTTTGTCTCAGCAACAAGAGAAAAATAACTAACAAAATTTGGTACCAGAGAAATGGGATTGCTGCTGTGACTGTATGTGACCATGTGGTTCAAGAGCCTTTGGGAATGGCTTGTGGGAAGTTTGGAAAGGTTCAGAGATGCCAGCTGAAAAAGAGAGCTGGAATGCCTTAGGCTATTCTGCATGGGAGAGTCTGGTCATAGTTTGGAAGACCACAATACTGATAGAAACCCTGCCAGTAAAGACCAGACTCAGGAGGTTTCTGCAGGGAAGGACTGCACTGGCTACTGGTCTCCAAATGATGTGTGCTATGGTTTGGTAGAAAGTTTGTTTGCATTTTGCATGTCTGGAGACTTTGCTTGAGACTGAGATTAAGGGCGACAGACTAATTTATCTGGCAGAAGAAATCCTGAGGCAAATGTCGAGGCAGTGGGGTCTTTTAGCCAGATTTATATTGAGAACCAAGGGCAAAGAACCTAGTGAGATGATTTAAAACACTGTGAGTTTGGCCAGAAAAGAAGCTCCAATTAAGCTGTGAACTGCAAAGAGAGCCGAGGAGATCTTGATCGCTGAGAAGGAATAGGAGAATAGAAAAGATGGCCTGGGAGCATCACAAGAAGCAGCAAGACTCCACCCTTTGCAGCCTCGAAATTGCAAATGTGAAAGACTTCAAGAAAAACGCTGCAGAGTGCACCACATTCCAGAACTGGAGCGGCTGCACCATGTTCCAGAATGGCTACAGCATAAACAATTCGTTCCTCAGAATTGGATTCAGAGTGTCCAGTGATCCAGGCACTTGACCCCTACAACCAAAGAATGGGAATCCTGGCTACTGCTCCAGCTGACAGCAGACCTTAGCATCATCCACATGGCACTGGTTTTAGGTGCATGAAACATGTGGGGTCAAGAGGGCGTCCACAGAGATTTGAGAAGGCCTGGGGGGCCAGACAGTGTACCCCTGAGAAGGCAATGTATGAGTGTGAAGCCAAAGGTGCAGTGGAGACCCCAGAAGTTTGGAGAAGCCAGGAATGTGGGTTTTCTGAGGAAAACTGCAAGGAGGGAGCAGAGCTGGCCCAAGAGAGAAGCCATGGGAGTGACAACCACTGGAAATGTCATAGGGCAAAGTCACCCAAGCCTTTGGAGTTCACATCTTGCCACAGATTATCTCGGATGTGGCACATGGAACTGGAGGACTTAATGTTTTCCCTGCTGGACTTTAGACTTGCTTTGGTCCCATTCCTTTGTATCTCTGTTTGTCACTTTTGGAATGGCTTTGTCTATCTTCTGCCACTGAATGCTGAAAGTGTTTAACTTTCTTTTCATTTGTACAGGGTCTCACAGCTAAGAGTTCACCTTAAATCTCAGAGGAGACTTGGGACTTGAACTTTTCAGTAATGCTGAATCTATTAGGACCTTGGCAACTCTTGGCGATGGATTAAATGTCTTTTGCATAAAAGGACATGCATGAGTCTTTGGGGATTCAGGGACAGAATGTAATGGTTTGTGTCTAGATGTCCCTCCAAAGCCTCATGCAATCATGGGGGTGGTGAGCTTTTTTGGAAGCAGCTGAATCTAGAGTTTGTGACTGATTCATAGTGCAATGGGATTAAGACTGGGTGCTTTCTGGATCACTCCACTGACTGGATTGGCACTTCCCTAATCCCAGCAGTCTGGATAAGACAAAAAGGGCATAAAGAGGCTTGTTCTTTCCCTTTTGCTCTTGCTGCTTTTGCTGTCTCTCCTACTTCCCCAGCCACCAGCACTGCTGCCCCTTTGCCATGTGCCACCCAGCTTTGGAGCCAGCCAATTATGGACTGAAACCTCCACAAACTGTGAGCTAAATAAACATTTCTCTCTCAAAACAAAACAAAAACAAAAATCACCATCGCAATTTAAAAAAAGAGGTCTCTTGGTATCTTGCCTGGGAATGTACTGAAGCTAAGGATCAACTGGGAGCAAAGTGACATCTTAACACTTCGGTCTTACAATCCATAAATATAGTATTTTTTTGCTTGTGTTTTTTTAAATTTCACCTGGCAGTCTTTGGTGGTTTCTAGCATATAAGTGGTGTTGTAATTATCTACCAATATTATCCCTAAGTATGTCTTATTGTTTATGCCCTCATTTTATTTAAAAATTTCCATTTCTGGTGGCTCATTGCTAATACATCAAAATACAATTCCTTTTTACACAATCTTACAGCTTTGCTAAATCCAATTATTAAATCTAGAAGTCATTTAATAGATTCCTTAGGATTTCCTGTATAACTGTTTTATCCATGGATACAGGCAACCTTCTTTTTTCTAGTTCATATGCCTCTTATTGTTGTCTTCCGGCTTTATTATATAGATATTCCAGTACAATGCTGAATAGAAATAAGCACGAAAATCCTCTTTTCATTCCCAGTCTTGAAGGGGATGCAGTAAGGCTGTCATTATTCCACATGCCAACTATAGATTTTTCATAAATGGTTTTCATTAGATAGTGAAGTTACTGTCTACTCTTAGATTGCCAAGATACACACACACCTAAAGGTAGCATTTTGTTTTTCTGCACCAGAGTTTTCCTTTTTCATCCTGCTAAATGATCCTGTGCTGTATGAATTTATTTTCAAATATTAAACCAAGTATCATTCCTAAGACAAACTCAGGTCATGATGTATATTATCATTTAAGTATTATTGAAGTGGATTTACTAAAAAATTAAGAATTTAGGCAACTATCTTCATGAGAGATATTGATGTGTAGCTTTCATATCTTATAATTTCTTTTTCTGGTTTTGTTAACTAGTATAAGGCTAGTCTCAAAACAGTAGGATTCCTTCCTTTTTAAAATTTTCTGGGTGTGGCTATATAGAAAGGGTATTATTTCTTCCTTCATTATTTGACAAAAGTTACCAGTGAATCAATATGAACCTGGGCTTTTCTTTGTGGGAATGTTTTAGACAATCAATTCAATTAGCTATAGGTATATTCAGGTTATCTGTTGCTTGAGAGAGCTATGAAACCTCAGTGTTCCAAGAGTTTGCCTATTTGCCCCAAGTTGAGCACATACAGAGTGTACGAAGACGTTCATGATGTAACTTGACTGTCCTCTCAGTATCACTAGGTTCTGTAATGACACGGACCCCTTTCATACACCATAAAGACAATTTGTGTATCTCTACCTCATGAATCAGATTAGAGGCTTTTAAATTTTGATTGTCTCAAAGAGCCAGCTTTTAGTTTATTTTCTGTATTGTTTTACTATCTTGCAGTTTATACAATTCTGGTTTTATCTTTATTTTCTTCATTATTTTCTTTTCTTGTGTTTCCTCTGCCCTTTTTTTTTTTTAATTCTGTAAGGTAGAATAGGGTATTAATTAGAGACATCTTATTTTCTAAGATGAAGGTTTAATGCTGCAAATTTCTGTCTACTCACTGTTTTAGTTGTATTCCTCACTTTTTGACATTTAATGTTTTCACTTTGCTAAGTCCAAAACATTCTGGGGCTAGAGGTGCACCTCAGTTGTGGAATGCTTGTCTAGCATGTGTGAAACCTGAGGTTAGGATCCTAGCACCACAAAAACAAAACAAAGCAAAACTTCAGTGTCTTTGTCCCATGAAATATTTTTTTTAATTTTAAAGAGGTAAAAAATAAAAAACAATAAAACAAAGTTTCAAAACAGGTTAGTAGGAGTTACAATAGTTAATTCATTGCGTATTGTTGTCTTCATAGTAGCTATTCAGAGTACAAGATATAGGAATGATACCTTATCCAAAAAACATTAGCATAAACCATTCTTATCAACAAACTAAGGAAACTAGCTGTACAACTATTACAACTGTCTTGTGTATAAATACATATTTTTCTTTTTCCCTTCCTTCCTTTCCTCTCCCCTTGACCCTATCACAGTTTATCTTTTCTTTTCTTTTCTTTTTTTTTTTTTTTTTTTTTTTTTTTTTTTTTTTTTGTTTTTTGCGGCACCACAAACTTGTGGTGAACTCACAAACTTGTCAGACAGGTGCTTAAGTCACTGAGCCAAACTCCTAGCCCTGGGTTTTTGAGGCAGGGTCGCACTGTGTAGCTCAGGCCGGCCTTGCGCTTATCTTTTCTTTTGAACAGTTTCTTCCCAATTCAAAATATCTATTGTATATTTTTGACCTTATTTACTCATTCAGTTAATCACACTAGTGAGACAATACAATGTTTATGCATATGGGTCTGATTTATTTTACTTATGAATATGGTTTTTTTTTAATGTTCCCAGCCATACATACATATACATATGTGTATATATATATATATATATATATATATATATATATTTTTTTTTTTTTAATAGTAAAATCCAACAGAACAAAACAGAACAAAGTCAATCAAAACAAAGCAGCAGACTGGTACAGAAACTCAAAGAAAGATACTATGAAAACAATAGCTACTATAGTGTATCTTGTTATCTTCAGAATAGCTGACCATTCCAACAGGTATAGTAGAATTGAACCAAAAACAAAACAGAAAACCAATAAAAACAGAATATAAAATAAAGTAAAAAAATAAAAAGAAAAAAATAATAGAGTAAAGCAAAACAATGAGACCCATGTTGGGCCTTGAAGACAAGACAGAAGAGAATCCCCCATGTTTGCTACATTGCCTACTGTCATCTTCCAAATAGATGCTCAGGTTGCCGATGCCAGGCTGGTGGAGTGGGGTTGTCCTTGATTCTAAGCCCATACGCAGGTGCCGCTTGGGCTTAGGCCCAAGGGGCCCATTTTCGTTCTCTTCCGGGAGTCCGTGCCAGTCACACAGTCCCCTGGAAGGCAGATTAGCTGTCCTGTGGTCGGAGCCACTCGGGCTCAGTGGGGTGGGTCCTGAGTATAGTCTTGAGTTACATTCATTTACCTATAAAAATCTCCAGTTTATCCTTCTTTATGGCTGAGTAGTACTCCACTGTATAAAATACTGTATCTTTTTAATCCATTCCTTAGCCAGTGGGCATTTAGGTTGTTTCCAACATCTAGCTATTACAAATTGTGCTGTTAGAAACATGGGCACACATATATCTCTGGGGTATGATGTTTTTAATTCTTCTGGGAATTACCCAGAAGGGGAACAGCTGCATTGAACAGGACCTCCAATCCTAGGGTTTTGAGGAATCTCCACACTGATTTCCACAGTGGCTGCACCAGTCTACACTCCAACCAACAGTGGAGAACGGTTCCTTTTTCCCCACACCCCTTCCGGCATTTGTTATTTTTTGATTTCTTGATGGTAGTCATTCTTTCCAGGGTGAGGTAGAATCTCAGTGTTGTTTTAATTTGAATCTTTCGAATGACCAGTGATGCTGAACATTTTTTCATGTATTTATTTGCTGTTTGTATTTCTTCATCTAAGAAGTGTGTATTCATCTCAGATGTCCATTTTTTGGATTGTGTTTTTAAATTTGTAAGGCCTGATTTTTTTTAGTTCTTTATATGTTCTAGATAGAAGTCCTCTGTCTGAGGGATAACTGGGTATAATTTTTTCCCACTGTGGATTGTCTTTTCTCTGTTGATTTTTTTTATTGTGTGAAAGCTTTTTTAATGAAGTGAGAGCTCAATTGTTGATTCTTTGTAATATTTCCTTTGTGGTCTGGGTTTTATTCATGAATTCTCTGCCTATCCATGGGTCTTCGAGATTTCTACCTACTTTCTTTTCCAGTAAATTAAGTGTTTCTATTAGTATTTAGATCCTTGATCCATTTTGGCTTTAGTTTAGTGCACAGTAATAGACATGGATCTAGTTTGTCTTTGGCATATGGAAAGCCAGTTCTTCCAGCACCATTTATTGAAGAGACTACCTTTCTTTCAGTGAACATGTTTGGCTTCTTTGTCAAAGACAAGGTGGCTGAGTGTGTTTGGGGTTGCATCTGAATCCTCTATTCTGTTCCACTGATCCTCAGGCTTGTTTTTCTGCCAATACCATGCTGACTTTATCACAGTAGCTTTGTAGTACAATTTCAGACCTGGGATTGTGAAATTGTACTTTCAGGTCTGGAATTGTAAAATTGTGACTTGCTTTTGTTGCCCAGAATTGCTTTTGCTATTTTTGCTCTTCTGGTTCCAAATAAATTTTAGGAGTGTTATCTCTAGATCTGTAAGGTATGCTAATAGTATTTTGATTGGGGTTATATTAAATCTGTATAGCAGTTTTCAGAGTTTGGCCATTTTCACTATGTTTGTTCTTCCTATCCAAGAGCAAAGAATATCTTTCCATTTTCTGATATTCTCTTTGATCTTCTTTTTTAGGGCACTGTAATTTTCACTGTACAGATTTTTTACGTTCTTTATTAGGTTGATTCCTAAGTATTTCATTTTTTAGATGCTATTGTGAAGGCTGTGCTTTCCCTAATTTCTCTGAGTTTGCTGCTTGTGTACAGGAATTTTTTTTTTTTTTTTTTTTTTTTTTTTTTTTTTTTTTTTTTTTTTTTTT
>RJWM01027029.1:0-16656 GCA_004363535.1 Dasyprocta punctata | reverse complement strand
CAGCCTCCCGAGTGCTAGGAATATTATTATTATCATTATTTTTTCTTTTGTGGCACCGGGGATTGAACTCACAACTTCTAAGCCACTGAGCCAAATTCCCGACCCCAGTTTTTTGAGGCAGGGTCGCACTATGTAGCTCAGGCCGGCCTTGCGCTCACGTTGTAGCCCAAGCCAGCCTCAAATTCACAAAGCCCCTCCTACCTCAGTGTCCCGAGTGCTGGGATTAAAAGCATGTGCCACCATGCCCAGCTAATACTATTTATTTTTCAGTGCGGACTCTGTATCCCACTACATTGATGAATTTGGATATTAAATTTACAAGTTTTTTGGTAGAGTTTTTAGGGTCTTCTATGTAGAGTGTCATGTCATTCACAAATAATGATAATTTAACTTCTTTCTTTTCTTTCCTATCCTTATTCCCTTTTTCCTTCATCTAATTGTTCTGGCAGGTTCCAGAACTATATTGAATAGGAGTTGTTATAATGGTCATTCTTATGTTGTTCCTGACCTTAGAGTGAAAGCTTTCAGTTTTTGACCAATTAATATGTTGTCAGCTGTTGGTTTGTCACAGACAACTTTTAAAAGATTGAAATAAAGACAATCTATTCCAATTTTCTGTAGGGTTTTTATCATGAATGGGTGTTGGACTTTGTCAAATGCTTTTTCTGCATCTATTAAAATGATCATATGATTTTCATCCTTGCCTCTGTTACTATTGTGTATTACATATATTTAGTTTCATATGTTGAACCATCCCTGCATCCTTGGGATGCATCCTACTTGATCATGATATATAATCTTTTTGATGATTTGCTGCATTCTGTTTGTCAGTATCTTATTAAGGATTTTTACATCTATGTTCCTTAGGGAGACTGACCTGTAGTTTTCTTTTTTGGTTGCGTTCTTCTCTGGTTTTGGAGTCAGGGTAATATTTGCTTCCAGGAATGATTTTGGAAGTACTGCTTTCCTTTTGATTTCTTTGAAGAGTTTCAGCACTAGTGAATAGCATTAGTTTTCTAAATTTCTTGTACAATTCAACAGTGAATCAGTGTATGGCCCATGGAATGTTGAAAGATATGCATTTTGTGTCCAAATATTTAAGAATTTCTAGACACTATTCCAGTATAGATTTCAAATTTCATTGTGGTCACAGACCATACTTGTATGATGTGAATCATTTAAAACATACAGTATTGAGATTTCTTTTAGATCATATAATGTAGTCTATTTTGTAATTTTGCATTTCATTAGGAAAACTGTGTATTCCATAATGCTGTTGTGTGGAGTATTCTATAAAAGTCAATTAATTCAAAACTCATTGATAATGTTGTTCAAGTTTTCTATATCCTTACTGATTTTCTATGTCTAGCAATTACTGAGATAGTTACATATTATAATCTCCAAATACAACTGTAGATTTAGCCACTTACGCTCACAGTTCTATCAGTTTTTACATCATGCATTTTGAAGCTGTTAATAGATATATGACTGTTTAGTATTGTTCTGACTGTAATTTAATTATGAAATGTCCTGACTGTAATTTAATAATGAAATGGACCACTGTGTCCCTTATAATGTTTGTTCTGAAATACACTTGTATATTAATACAGTCATTCCAGTTTTCTTCATTTTTACAGTACTGGGGATGAAACCCAGAGCCTTTGCACTAGGCTACATCCCCATTCCTTTAAAAATTTTTTTAAATTTTGAGATAGGGTTTCACTAAGTTGCTAAATCACCTGGTCTTGGCTCATACTTGGAATCCTTCTGACTCAGCCTTCCAGAGTGCCGGGATTAACACATTCAGCTACCAGCTTTCTTTTGATTAGTGCCACTGTGGCAGATTATATTTTTCCCATTTATTTATTTGTGTCCTTATATTTCCAATGGTTTTCTTATATACAACATAGTGAATATTGCTTGTTTACTCAACAATCTCTGCATTTAAGTGAATGTGCTTAGATCATTTACACTTGAGTGATTACCGATTACTGATTGAATTTAAGTCTACCATCTTGTTATGTCTCTATTTATTTATGTGATACTGGGAATCAAACCCAGAGCCTCACACATGTGAAACAAGCATTCTATCTCTGAGTTATGCTCTCTGTTCCTTTATCTATTTTTTATTTGTTCCATCTCTTTATTCCTTTTCTTTTTCAACATTCTTTTATGATCCCAATTTATCTGCTTTGTTGAATTATTATACATATTCATATTTTGCTTTTTTGGTGGATGCAATATTATTTTCAAGTAACACTATAGCACATCACAAGTCATACACTTTCCCCATTCCTTGGTCTTTGTTCTTTTTTTTTTTAATCCAACAATGATAAGGTTTAGTGATATTTAAATTTTAAAATAAGATAATACTAAAATACATGAAAAGCCCATGTATCAAAGAAGATAAATTAACAAAACACAAAATCAAACAACAGAAAGCACACCCAACCCAAATGGAACATTTGACTTTCCAAGTACCAAGAAAGAAAACTTATACAAAACAAAGCAAAAAAGAAGAGCAAAATACACATGGCATGATCTAGGGTGGTGGATTTTTATACAACCAGTTTCATGAAAGGTAAATGAACTTCTGTGCAAGTAGCTGTCTTACTTTGGGCAGCTGTAACAGCAATGCCACAGGCTTGGTGATGCAAGTAAGCTCTGGAGAGGAGATGTCTGAGCTCAGCAAGCCAGCATGGCTGATGCGGTGGCGAGGGCCTTTCTGGTTACTGTGGAGATGGCTACCTCCTACATCCTGGCACAAGACAGGAGAAGGCTGGAGAGAATGCACTGTCTCTTCTCACTGGGGTATTAATGTTCTCATGTAGATTCCACTCATTATCTCACTACCTTCTAAATGCCCTACTTCCTCAGCCAGGTGACATATTACACATCTGTAATCTCAACTAACCCGAGGAAGGAGGATGAAATGTTCAAAGCCAACCTGGGCAATTTAAAGAGACCTTCAGGGTCTAGGATGCACCTCAGTGGTAGAGTGCTTGCCTAGCATCGGAGGCCCTTGATCTCATCCCCAGTGTAGAAAGGATACAATGGCCCCACCTGCATGCCTTGATCCTTGTTCCTCTGTCCTGCATTTTGTGTCTACATATGTTCTAGATCCCACAACAGATTATTATTTAATATATATTTTAAATAGTTAATTATCTTTAAATTAGAGATTTTGTATCTACCTGCACTTCAGCATTTTTATTGCTTTTCATTCCTTTACGTAGATACAGATTCCTACCATTTGGTACTGTCCAAAGATAACTTGATTTAACATTTCTTTTTCTTAATTTTAAAATATATTTTGTGGGGTTTTTGAGGCAGGGTCTCACTAGGTAGTGCAAGCTGGCCTTGAATTTGCTTATGCAGCCCAGACTGGCCTTGAACTCACGGCAATCCTCCTGCCTCAGCCTCCTAAATGCTGGGATAGTCTAAAATATAGATTGACAGGTTATTTTTTAACTAACAATTTAGCTGCACTATCCATTGCTTGCACTGTTTTTAGAAGTCAGTTGTCCTTGTATTTGTTCCTCAGTATATGGTGTCTTTTTTCTTTCTAGCTGCTTTTAAGATTCTTCCCCTTAACCCCACCTTAAGCAATTTGAGCATGGTGATTATAATGCTCCTTAATCTATTTCTCATCTTGTTTCTTGCAGTTGGGGTCCACTGAGCTTCATGGATCTATGGTAACAATCATTGTTTCTTCAAATATTTTTTCTGTCTCCCACCTCTCCTCTTCTTTAGGAACTTGAGTTACAGAATTAGGCTGTCTGTGGTTTCTCACAGCTCAATTTTGGACTTAATTTTTTAGAGTTTTCTCTTTATGTTTCATTTGGGGTAACTTCTATTCCTATATTTTCAAGTTCACTAATTGAATCCTTCGACATTGTCTAATCTTCTCTTAAGCTCATCCAGTGTATTTTGCTTCCCACTGTCATTTTTATTTCTTGAAGTTTGATTTGGGTCTTTTTTCCATTCTTCTTCCCCCTCGCTGTCTGTGCTTGAACCCAGGGCTTTATGTATGCTAGGCAAGCACTTTACTGTTGATCCTCAGGTCTTCCACATCTCTATTTAAGGGGCTCATTCTTTCACCCATTTGAAGTTTCCTTTGCAGCTTGTCAGGCTGGATCATAGCAGCCTGAATTTATGGATAATCTGGGTTATTAGGGATAATTTACTCCCTACTGAGGAAACCTTTGCAAGATGCTTTTTTTCTCTGTCTGGTTAGAGTACAAGCTATTCCTGGCCTTGCGAAAATTGCTCTACTTGTTCCTTTACAGTGCTTTCTGCACACACCTGCACTGATCAGTAATTATAAGCGGAGGACTGAACAAAAATCCCTTGTAGGTCACCTGAGTTATTTTATTTCTGACACTGCTCCTTTGTATCCATTCTGGACTCACTGCACTGTATTCTCCACTTGGTGAAACTTCTAGACCTTTGGTTTCTATGCCTATTTGTCGCATGGCTGAAAGCTGCAGGCTGCAAATTAAGGGAAACACAGCACTCGCCTTCTCTGTCTCATTACCCACTATCCTTGTTTTTTCATATTTTGTCTTGGTGTTTAGTTATTTAAGGGAGACTGGTGTCTTAGTTGTGTTAGGACTGCGGAACCAAAGTACCAAAACCTGAGTGGCTTAAATAGCAGATATATATTGTCTCACAGTTCTGGAGGTGAGAAGTCCAAAATTAAGTCTAAAATCAAAGTCAGCAGAGATAGTTCCATATGGGGCTGAAAGGGAAAGATTTGTTCCAAGTTCTTCTATGGCTTAAAGATGGCCTCTTTTCCCTATGTCTCTTCACGTGTGCCCATATCCATATTTTCTTCTCACAGTGATCAGTCGTGGTGGATTAGGGCCCACCTTAATGATTTCATTTAAACTCTGTTACCTTAGTAAAAGCTCTATAAAGTCATATTTGAGGTCCTGGGTGTTAGAACGTCAGCATATGAATTTGGGAAGGACACAGTTCAACCAGTAACTATTGGTGCCTTGTCATTCCAGTATGTTCAGAGGTGAAAACTGGTAAGTATTTGAACAGAAAAACAGTAAGTAACTGATAGCCAGTCATAATTTTTTTTGCGGGGGGGCAGGGTCTTGTTATGTAGTCTACACTGGCCTTGAGCTTATTATGTAGCCCAGGCTGGCCTCGAACTTGCAGAAATCCTTTTGCCTCAGCCTCCTGAGTTCTGGGGTTACTGGCCTGCACCACTATGCCTGGCCAGTCATAACTCTGGACTTCCTTGAGCACAATCACTCCTGTAACAGAGCTTGGCCCCTCCAGACACCCTGGAATTTCTACCAGTGAAGCTGTTACAAGACATACTGGCTGAGATGGGCGTGGGAGAAAATGTCTATAATCCCAGCACCCAGGATGCTGAGGCAGAAAGATTCTGCTAGTTTGAGGCCAGTCTGGGCTACATAGGGAGTTCAATGCCACTCCAAACTAGGTAGTGAGACACTGTATCCCAAAAAGGACATACTGGTGGAGGTCAAGAATCAGGTTTTTCCAAACTTAACTGCAGCTATTGTGAAGGCACCAAAAGGTATTACGGTAACTATTGTTGATTTCGTAATGTTTTGAAGTCCTGTATCTCTTACACTGATTTGTTTTGACTGGTTTTATTGTTTTATCCTCTTTAAAATAAAAAAAATAAAAATAAATAAAATAAAAAAAGAACAAAGCTTTTAAGCCAGATTATTCCTGCAACTGTTTGATGTGAATCTTGTCCCTCTGTATTTAAGCAATCATCTAAGGGGCGGGGACAAGGTCTAAAACAGATGCTCCCAATTGGTTATGCCAACTGATACACGGAAGCCCTTGAAGACAAACAACTGACACTGTACTGCTAGCAAGCCATGGTGCACGTTCTATAGCCTTATGAGAACCCTGGAGCCAAGAACGACCCATATCCAAATCAACTTTTGTGAGTCTGAGTATGTGCGGAGTTCATGCAGATAATGTATCCTTCCTTTACAGTCTTCTATCCTTCATATTAAACACTCACAGTTAACTTCAATGTTTTCTTCTGAAAATGATTTCTAGACACTTCACTGATCTGGTTGCTTTCCTATAAGTTTATTTTGGTGCCTGTACTTCATAAAGGATTTACTTATGAGAAACTAGGAAATTATATAAGAAATTTATAGCACAAGCTCAATAAAAGTTAACCAAATGAATAATAAACCTGAATATTATAAAGGAAACAACAACAATATACCTTCATGAACAACTATGTATACTAGGCATCCCATTAGGTGCTTGATTTAAGTGTCACAACAATCTCATGAGATGGACATACTCATTTTCCAGAAGAGAGATGAAGAAGAGTGGTTAATACATTAAGGTGATTAGCCAGCAGTGAAGAGATAATCCAAGGTGTTTTTGATTTGAAAATCTAATTTTTCACTAAATGTTGCCATTTTTCTGATATTAACAAACATACTAAAAAACAGTAAAGAGTGAGGGATACAGCTCAGCAGTAAAGTGTGCACTTAGCAAGTATAAGGCCATGGATTCAATCTCTAGCACCAAAACAACAAAAACAAAAATAATTCATGTATCAGAAAACACCACATAAGTAATTCCAGTTTTACTGTTCTGTGGATCCTTAATTTTTTTTAAAAAAATTATTTATTTATTGGTTTGTTTGCTTATTTACTTAACAGTACTGGTAATTAAACCCAGGACCTTCACACTGAGCAAAAAAATGCCACATAGGTAATTCTATTTGGGAACAGTTTTACTGTTCCATAGACCTTCAGTTTAAAAAATTCATTCATTCATTCATTCATTCATTTATAGCACTGGTGGCTGAACCTAGCACCTTCACACTGAGCTACACCTCCACCCATTTTTTCATTTTTATTTTGAGACAAGGTCTTGCTAAGTTACCTAAGTTGGGCTTGAACTTGTGATCCTCTTGCTTCAGCCTCTCAGAGTGCTGAGATTATGAGTGTTCACCACCACACCTAGCTGACTCCCATATTTAAGTAGACATACTGGCTAGGACAATAATCTGGCTACGTACTGAACTTAACAACACCATACCTAAGACTTTTTTCAATGAGCTTGGAAAATTTTAATAGCCCCAGTGTACTCAAAAAGAAAGTGTTATAATTACTTTAACTCTTCAGCCCAAAAACAGATTGATAAGAGTTAAATTAACGTCTACATTATATTGGCTAAGAGTAAGGACACTAGAATCAGACTGCCTGGTTTGATTCTAGCTCTGCCACATCCTAGCTAAATTAGCACAGGCAAGTTAGTTTAAGTTCTCTTGAGCGTTTTTTTTTTTTTTTTTTTTTTTTGCGGCACCGGGGATTGAACTCACAACCTCGCACCTGCCAGGGCAGGTGCTTAAGGCACTGAGCCAAACTCCCGGCCCTGGTTTTTTGAGGCAGGGTCGCACTATGTAGCTCAGGCCGGCCTTACGCTCGCGTTGTAGCCCAAGCTAGCCTCGAACTCACAACGCTCCGCCTACCTCAGCCTCCCGAGTGCTGGGATTAAAGGCCCAGCCCTGGTTTTTTGAAGCAGGGTTGCACTATGTAGCTCAGGCTGGCCTTGTGCTTGCATTGTAGCCCAAGCTGGCCTCGAACTGACAACGCTCCTCCTACCTCAGCCTTCCGAGTGCTGGGATTAAAGGCAGGCGCTACCATGCCCAGCTCATCTTGATTCTTAATTTCTTCCGTATATGTTCCATTAAGTTGGTGTTAAGATACTTACATGCTCAGAATCATGCTTTGGAATTTACCAAGTGTTAATTAATACAATGATAAAATAATCTCACTCTAAGAACAGTGTGGCTACCTAAACCATCAGGGATCTTTAACGGCCTTGAGAAAGAAGCTTAAGGATTTTATATGTAACATTATTTCATTTATTAAAACCTCCATGCTTCTACAAGTACTATCTTCTTCTAGTTTTCTCAGCTTAAAATCTTTCCTTTCTACTCCCCTCATCCATTTTTCCATGGAGCCACCATCAACTCAAGTGTTCTAAAACTGCCTTCACTAAAGTCACTTTTCTGCTTAAGAAACTATAAAACCCCTTTACTACATTTTCACTAACAGAAGTATTTCAGTGTTTCTTTCCTCCTGGTGTTTTTCTACCAAATGATACAAAGTTTTCCTAGTGGTATCACACCAACTCATTAGTTTCTTCAACTCACAATTTTTAAATTAAATCTATCTGATACGTCAGACTGTCCGTTTTTGGGAGAAATACACAGAACTGAGCCACACAGATAAAACTCTTTCATTCATAAAGCTGAGATCTAGAAAGAAATGACTGGGGTTAGGCAGGTGAAAGGATCAATCTGTGCCAATAAGGAAGACGCTTGTGCAAAAGCCATGAAGCAAAAGGAAGGCAAGAATAAGAAAGACTATGGGTGTAAGTGAAGAAAAATAATGAGAGGAAAAGTAGGCCATTGTGTGGTGTTAAGAAAATGTTGGGCGTGGTGGCGCATGCTTTTAATCCCAGCACTCGGGAGGCTGAGGTAGGAGGAGCATTGTGAGTTCGAGGCCACCTTGGGCTACAACGTAAGCACAAGGCTGGCCTGAGCTACATAGTGTGACCCCACCTCAAAAAACTAGGGCTGGGAGTTTGGCTCAGTGGTTTAAGCGCCTGTCTGGCAGGCATGAGGCTGTGAGTTCAATCCCTGGTGCCGCAAAAAAAAAAAAAAAAAAAAAAAAAAATGTAGGGCCAAGAGTTTGGCTCAGTGGTTTAAGTGCCTGCCTGGTATGTACGAAGTTGTTAGTTCGATCCCCAGTACTAGAATAAAAACAAAAAAATAACATACAGATATTCCTCAAATTATGAGCAAGTTACATCACATAAACCAGCCGTGAGTTGAAAATGCTGTAAATCAAAAATGAAAATGCAGTTCAGCCAGACATGGAGGTGCACACCTATAATTCCAGCACTCTAGAAGGCTGCAGTAGGAAGATCACAAGTTTGAGGCCAGCCTTTAGTTATTTAGCAAGACTCTATCTCAAAATAAAAATTTTAAAAAGGGTTGGAGATGCTATTCAGTATGCAAGCCCTGGGTTCAATCCTTAGCACTGAAAAAACAAGTACTTATGTGTAATATACCTAACCTCCTGAATATCAGTGGTTAGCCACGCCCAACTGAATGTGCTCAGCGTTGCTCATATTCATCTAATATGAAGTTTATTTTGTACTAAAGTATTGAATATCTCATACAATTTACTGAGTTATGTGTACCCAGAAATGCTGGCCATACAGAATACTCCGGAGAGCGGTTGTTTACCCTCCTGATCAGGCAGCTAACTGGCAGCTTCAGTGCACTGCCACTGCCTACCACCCAGAGTACATACGGCACGTGATTAGCCCTGGAAAAGTGCAAAATTCAAACTCTGTTTCCGCTAGATGCACAGCACTTTTGCACCACTATAAAAGTGAAAAATTTTAAATTGAACTATCACAAGCCAGAGAATAAAATTACTTTTTCAATTACAAAGTAAAATGTAATTCTTAACACACAACACAATTTAACTGCCAAGCTTGTGAATGATAAATATTAAGATGAAATAAAAATTGCATTGAAATGGAAATCAATGTGCTAAATCAGGTAAGAAAATTAAAATTAATCAGTAAACATCACAGCAAATGAAGTCCAATAAATGAAAAGAAATATATTCTTTCTGAACAAAGGTTTCTGAATCTGCACACAAAAACTGAAACAGCAGAATTCAGATGAAACAGATAATATGAATGGCAACTATTGTTATGAATGTGTTCAATCAGGATTAAAAAGCACTCTGGGGACCTCACAACTTTTACAAATATACTTGCATAAATAGATAGAATTTTTAAACACATTATGCCATGTTGCACTCACCAGGGATAGCAATGTGTATTATTCACCAGGGGCTAACATTCTGTCACTCTAGTCCAGGAAAGTATGCTCCCTAGTGGTTGGTACACTGTACTTACTCATCTTTGTATTTCAGTATAGCTTAATTCAAATGTAGTGATTTGCTTTGGGAGCCTTATTGCAAGGTATTTTGCAAGTTATGTTGAGCTGTGCTTAACCATTAATGATTCAAATATATATTTATGGTAAGAGGAAAAAATGAAAAAACCCATTAACATTACAGATAGCATCTAATTTTATATTTTTACCAAAATGAAAATGTATCACTGATTATCATATATAGCATCAAAAGTCAAACAACACAATCAATGACTAAATAAGCCATGAATTTAATGTACTGCCTTTATGTAATGAAGCTCCCCATAGCCAAAGTAAGATATACAATATTATGAACTGATTTCATTGTCAGTTAAAAGTAAAATTTAAAGTAATTACATAATTTCCATCTTTATTCACGTTTATCAACAATGAAAAATATGCCTTCGTGCTAAATCTTACCTCATTGTATCTGTTGCTAGGAATTTTGATGCTTGTTTTCCGAACTTCCATATCAACCACCAAACCCTGAACTACTGGCAAGGTATACTGGTAATTTCTGAAGTCCTGGACAAAAGCAAATTGAAGTAGAATTAAAAAAGTCATAACTGGTAGGATTTGATTTATATTATTTAAACTAGCACAAATGGAAAGAAGTCAATATTGAAACATTCTATTTATTCAAATAATGAAGAAATGCATAATAAAGCCCTACTATGTATATATTCTAGCTCTCTATACTGAAAATCTCGTAAGGATATAAAGCAAATAGTTACCCCTTACACCCAACATTAAACAGGTACTTGAAAGTTTACCTTGCTTTGCCATCACTTAACATTAAGTAGCAGGAGCTACATAATGAGCTGAAGGTTTGCCTAAACTACAGAGTGAGACTGTTTCAACAAAACAAAACAAAGATTATTTCAGGGCTGGGGATGTAATTCAGTGGTAAAGTTCTTGCCTAGTATGTGTAAAGCCCTGGTCTGAGCTCTAGTACCACAAAACAAAACAAAACCTATTTCAATACTCTGAAGTTACATTAAACATATAAAATACACTGAAAAGTGTTTTTTATGAAAACTAATGAATTTCAAGTAAGAAGGGTACAGTCTGTGACTGTCTTTTCTAGGGCTCTCCTCAAGCTCTATTAGGTAGCTGAGTAGTTCAATCAGGGCAGAATAATTTATACAAACAATACGCTTTGCTACCTGAAAGAGTTTACTTGATTTGGAGTACTGTAAAATGTAGTAATCCCAGTGACCAACAGTGTGTTAGCCCAAGGTCACCAGCCTGTTTGGGATAGGGAAGGTGTGTCCAGACAGTAAGAGTTTAATAGTGAATTCTAGGAGGTCAAACAATGACAGGAGGCTTCACAAACACTCTAATATCCAAGACTGACCTTAGTCTGTGCATGCATGCAGCACAGATTTTGTCCAAAAGAATCAGACCCTACAGATTTACAGAAGAGACACAAGAGAGCAAAAGACAGGAAGATAATGAAGTTTATATCCCAGCCCATATACAGATAGATCAGCAGACAGTAAGAGCCTTACTAGTTTAAGGTATCTGAGTCCAACCTCTGACCAATCTTTGGCCAAGTAAGTTATTTAGATACAGGGCAAGTCAATCTTGAAAACAAGACACAAAGGTTAGGTGTTACATTTTCATATTACCTCTAATCTTCACAATAATCCTGCAAGGTCACTTACATAGTAAATGTATATAACCAGAGACTGGAATCCTGTATTTCACCCTGAAGTTTCATAGGTGTTTCAGGGGGTATGTATATTCTATTCTTCTCCTCCAGGATAAATCTTTACCTGCCTGAAGTAGCAGGGGAAGGGCTATCAACACAATAATAAAACCGTTCTCTTTTCCTCCCACACAAACTCCAGCAAAATAATAACAATAATAATAAAATAACAATTTCCAACTTACTGCAAGAAGATTCATGATGGTATGCCCTGTCTCTCCAAACAATGGCTTCCGAAATCTCACACTGAACAGTGGGCAGGGATAAACTAGAGAGATGGAAATGATCAGACTAAGTTTGTCAGCTTAAAATTCTGGGAAGAGATGCCATAGCTAATACAATTTTCAAAATGTAATTGTAATGGCTCATGACTACATACCAAATGAAGAGCAAAAAAAGTTTTTAGCAGGGTAGCAGAGAAATACTGAGACAAGGTAGGTCTTCTGATGACCAGAATGAGCTTTTTGATACAGCTGTTTCAAAAACAACCCACAAGCTGGGAGCAGTGGTGCCCACCTGTAATCCCAGTCCTTGGGAAGCTGAGGCAGGAGGATTGCTGTAAATTCAAGGTTAGCCTGAACTACATAGTAAGATCTTGTCTCAAAAAACCAGAAATACTGTGGACCACTACTTATGAACTCATTTCGGTTCCAAGGCTGGTTGTAACTCTAGGTGTCAGTTGAAGGCTCAGGCTCCTCTACTCAGCCTTCCAAGTCTCTCTATTGTACACAGGCAGATCTCAGGTCCTTAGAGAGACATTGGCACAGGATTTCTCAATTAACGTCATACAGGAAAAGATGTTGTAATGTTCCTTCCAGAACTCTTTAAGTGTTAAATCTCTATCTGAGACCACTTGGAAGCACAAGCGGCTGGCATTCGGGTCATTTCTCAAGACTCTGGTTGTAAATTAAAACTAAAATTCCAGTCATAACCCAAGTTGTTCATATGTCAGGCCATTTACATGAGGGTCCACTTAATAAATAAGTCTCTTGCTTGGGGATCTAGCTCAGTGGCAGTGAGCCCCTGGGTTTAATACCCAGCATCACAGAAAAGAAGAAAAAAGGATCCACAAGGTCTTATGAAGCAATCTTCTTTAAACTGGATTCCTACGATCCAGAAACCCAATATACTGTGTGACATAAAAATACAGTGAAGATTTAAAATTAAAAAAAATTATTGCTGTAAAAGACACTGCTATTAATCCCCCTCAAATTCCTCTCCCTTACTTCAAACACACTTATTTCATTGTGCTGGCCACTTTCTGAAGCAGTTCTGGAAGTAGTACTCTTTTGAGGGTCTTTGCAAGGTGTGATTAATTGAAGTCCAATATTGTTCTGTTTTGCTTTGTTCTGATTAAGTGTTTTGCTTTATTCAGTATTCTGTTTTAATTGGTTTTATTCTGTTTTGTTTTTGGTTTGATTTTGCTACACCTGATGGAATGGACAACTATTGTGACGATAACAAGATATACTATGGTAGCTATTGTTTTCCTAGTATCCTGCTTTGAAATTCTGTACCAATTTTGCTGCATTGCTTTGATTGGCTTTGTTCTGTTTTGTTTTGTTGGATTTTACTATCTTTAAAAAAAAAAAACAAAAACCTCAGTGAATCTTGCTGCTGAGTGACATCTACCGGAAATCCTGGCTTGTAAAAATACTGTATCTTCATCTACCTTATTTAGTGGGTCTGGCATAATGTGACTTCTGGCTCCTCCTTAAAGTCAAAATGACTCTGAAAGGTAAACTTTTTTTAATCAAGTAAGGACATCCAAGATACCTGGGATAGTGCAATTGAAGACATGAACAAGGACTTCCAGAACTGCTTTGGAAAGTGGCAAAAATGATGGGATAAAAAGAAATGTGTTTGAAACAAGTGGGAGTATTTTAAAGGAAGATTAAAGGCAATATATTTTTTATTTTGTATTAAGTATTTTTAAAATTTACACATTAATCATGTATTTTGATCATACAGTGTATCTCTCAATTCCTCTATGCTCAAAAAATTTAAAAGATCTTCTAATAAGGACCCTCCTTAAAAGACACAAATACCAGGTCATAGTACTATCTGGCTCATTCCTCAGATTTCAGGGTTTGAAATGTCAGTACAAAAATACACATGTTGCTCCTTCTGCATGCAACCAGTCCCTTTCTCTGTTTCACTTAGCTGATTTGTTTACCTCCTTCAGAGTTCCATCCAGAAGCACCTTCATCCAAGAAGTATTTTTACCCAATTCCCCCATTCTTGGTCAAGCAAGAGCTCATCTTTCAGGGTGCCCAGAGAACTTAACTTTAAGCAGGAGTTTTAACACAATATTCTACTATAATAATGATTTCTCAATACAGTCCTTACAAAAATTCCCAAGAGGGTACAACCATGTTTCAGTCATTTCTAAATTTCCAGGACTCATGACACATGGTACCCGTTGCTTACATTCTTATTGAATGAACAATTAAATGAGTGAAAGAAGAAAGCTGACTTGCTGAAAACATATGCTGTGCTATGATTTATAAGTAATGTTTCACTCATGACTTTATTTGATCTTTTTAATACATAATCTAAAATATAAGGCAAGCATTAAAATCTCCAGTTTATAAAAGAAACTACAGTCAAAGAACTTGAGTGAGAAATCAACAATCAGAAAACTTGAACACAGTTACTTGCTCAAAGTTACAGAGGTAGTAAGTGGCAGAGTAGAGAACCTTACTCAAAGTGGTCTGATTCCTAGAGAATTTTTAATCAGGTGAATACACAAAGTTTAAAATAAAATTTGAACTTAATTGTTAGTGTCTTTTTTAAAAATCACCACTACAACACGTATTAGTTTTCCTGCTACAAACATGGGCAAAGAAGCCCCCTTCAGTGGCCTACCTTACCGAGAACAGTCTCCCTGTCACTGGCTTGAATGAACTGTTGGGTTAAATAAAATATAATATCTCATAACTATTTTCCAACCAAGTGAAAATAAACATACTCACCATATACTATAGATAAAATATAAAAACTTGCTAAGTTCAAATTAATTTTTCTCAAAATAACTTTTTAATCAATCATCCATAAAATCACCAACTTCACTGGATATTTTCAGTCCTTGCCCTTGTAAGTGACCACTGGTCAGACTGAGCCTCGCTATTTCAGAAGACTATTTCTGCTGAATTGTATTACCAAATACAGGGGTCTGAGAATCTCAAGCTTTATTTAGTTATCATGCCCTGGTCACATGGCCTAGAATAAGCTGTTTTTAACTACTTACGTCGATATTCAGCTCCAAGTCTCAACATTAGTCGAATAGGAAACACTTTAGCCCAAGGAGTTTCCCATTTCTGGATGAGAATACCAAACAGGTAAGGTGGGGTTGGGAGTACTAGGTCTTGCAGTGACTGGTAGGTAGATGTTACATACAAGAATCCACCATGTTCTTTACTGCCGAGGAAACTCTGACTGAAGAAGGAATGTCCCAAATTGCATACAACATTCCCTAAAATGAAAAAGTTCATAATTTTTATCAACAAATCAGATTTTTAATACTCATTATTACTCAAAACTACATTACCAAACACCAATTTTCCTAATCTTTCACGATGAAAGATCCACGTTTATATTTTTTCTTATATTCTTTTTTCAATGAAGGGCATTTATTAAAGCTTGTTTTTTTAATTTTTCAAGGCTTCTGATAAGCTTGAAATAATCTGTATTATCACAATGTAGAGGATGATGTAGTTAACACCCCCCAAAATTGATGTTCTCCTTAAATTGTACTGCTTTACCATATGAACTGTGTTAGCAGTCTCAGGATAAGAATTACTGGCTCAAAGTATTAAAAAAATGTTCAAATAAGGTGCCTGCTTTTACAAACCTTATGTTGGTTGAGTAAACAAAATTATCTAATGAACGTAACAAATTAAGTAGTTATGAGACATTAAGGAAAGAAGAGGATTTTGGAAAACTTAGTACCACCGATAGGATTTATTCTTTGTAATTTTGGTTGAGGCAAACAGGAAATATAAATCTACAACTTAAGGCTTATTCAAATCCATATTAGATCTGGTGTGGTGGTGCACGCCCATAATCCCAGTTACTCAAAAGGCGGAGTGAGGAGGAATGGAAATTTGAAGCCAGCCTGGGCAACAAAGCAAGACCTTGTCTCAGCAATAAAACAACACAAACAAATCTGTATTAGGCAGGTTTTTTCTTTTAATTAAACATGTTATTTACAGGCAGATCTTAATTTGAGTATTTTGGGAATAAAACAGTAACAAATATATTAGGCCTTCCTTAGGGAAACAGTTTATAATTACAAGAACTTCCTGACAAGAGCTGCTCAGTAATAGAACAGCAAATATATTCACTAGAGATGGACAAGTTTCCCTTTTCTTCTTCTTGTTATGGTACTGGGAATTGAACCTAGGGCCTTTGCACTGAGCTACATTCCTACGCCTTTAAAATTTTTTATTTTGAGAAAGGACCTCACAACATGGCTACGTTGCCCAGGTGAGGCTCAGACTTGCAATCCTCCTGGTTCAGTCTCCAAAAGTGCCAGGATTATATATGTACACCACCACACTACCACACTTGGCTGAAAACTTCCTTTGATAGCCCTAAAAGCAGTAATACCATATAAGAAAATAGCATCCAAGAAGTCAATGTGTACTTTTCCTGAAAACTAGAGTATGCCTCTTTAATGGTTATGGGTCTTACAATCCTCCTAATGAAGTGGGAAGGTACGTTAACAGTAGGATCCAGAGTAAAGGGAACATCTCCCTATAAAACTCAGAGAAGTTTTGCTGCTGAAAAAACCTGTCCACCACAACATAAACACCTACATTTTAGAGTAGTATTTTAAAAATTTAGGGGTAGTACACTTGCCACAGTGTCAACCAAGTCTGGCTTTATAATTAACTTGCTGGGCCAGATCAGTAGAAACAAAATAATCCCCATATCAAGAAAGCAGTGCGGTATTTTG
>RJWM01027028.1:15411-27458 GCA_004363535.1 Dasyprocta punctata | reverse complement strand
GTGTTAGTTTAAAGACAAAGTTTTCAGCCCCTTTGTCCAAGATCAGATCTCATGTAAGAAATCCAAAGTATAGGCAATTTAAAGAATAAGTTAAAAATAGGCAGTAAGAAATAGGAAACTGGATCTTTTGCAAATGGAAGGGGATCCAGAGAGGGAGAGGAGGGGAAGAGAAATAAAAAGAACAAAATCTGCTAAGTGCAGGTATCTAGTAGCAAAGGTGAATGTAAACACGATGTACCACAAACATGCACCAATAAAAAACTTAAAATTAAAGTTGCTGTCCTCCTCTCCCCCCGGCCCAGGAATTTGTCTGTTCATTGGAATTCAAATTCCTGTTAAAAAGGTTCCAATTTGCACTATTTTAATAAACTCCAGTAGATAAAAAGGCAAGACCCTTACTACCTGAACAAGTCTTCATTCCTGGTAGCACAGGGTGGTTGGTCTTCCTCGCTTAGCATTTCTTTGTGACCATGGTAACTTTATAGAGAACCCAGAAGAAAGTTGTAGGAGGCTAGGAATCTGCCTCTGCCCTGCCCTGAGCTTTCTGGAATGGGGTGTCGTGGAAAGATGTGAATGGTGCTCCCTCTCTGAGTGGGCGTCCCGCTCTCTGCCACCATACTAGGTAGTGAAGTGAGTATAGTAAGAGAGTATAACCTTCTCTTCTTTGATCGGAATGCCGACTCACGCAGGGAGATTTATTTTTACAAGTCAGAGAGTAAGTCCACCGCAGTATGCAGCCCACAATGTTTTGGTTATTGTGCCTTTTATTTTCAAGTAACAGGAAGACATTCATTTTTAATAATGTAAAATGTTAACATTGGGGTTTTAAAATTCTGAGGCTTTCTGGCTTGTCCCTCTGAACTTCTCACAGTGTTGCGCATGCTGGAAAGTTCTCTGAGACCTGAAAGATAGTCTCAACTTTGTCTTCATAGGTTTGATTAAGCAACTGTTACGATTTTAAATGTCTAAACTATCACGACATACCAGGCACACAGCACTCTGAGGAATGAGATGAGTATGGTCCAGTTAAGTGTAGCAAAAATATCATTTGGTAACTGGGAGCAGTGAGTTCCACTTTCCAGGGAACTTCCTGTCTCTGGGCTATGGTGCTGACATCTAGTTCCACACCACCCAAACAGCAAGTCAGCGACACAGAAAACCAGGCTCAGCTGGTAAAGGTGAAGGGTCACCCTTGCTAGTATACACAGCCAATCAGAGGACCAACAGGCAAGAGAACAACTGAGTGACTGTGGGCTCTCAGATTGGCAAGATAAGCAGGGTGAGGATAAAGGTGGCTGTAAGGATATCCTTAGTGACCCACTCATTTTGCCCCGGACACCCTCTACCTGAAGTGGACCTTATTTCTTTTTTAACTGTATTTTTAAATTTATTTTTCTAAACAGGAGAAAAACATAGTAAAAACAATGATACAGAGTTTCAGAATGAGATAATAGGAAATTAACAGTGGCTGATACATTGCATATTATTATTTTCAAAGCACTTGAATGGATCTTATTTCTCAGAAAGCTTTGTAACCTCAGGCTGGATTAATAGCAATACAGTGTCCAGATCAAGGCAAACCCAATGCATCAGAACTCGGCACCAGAGAAACCAGTTTACAGTCCTCAGTGTTTGGTTCTGGTTGAGTTCGTGCATCCAGGGAGACGGAAGGCAGCAGGGGGGTGCAGAGAGGAGACAGTTCCTGCTAGGAAAAGAAGGGGATCGAGGCAGGCGGCTAACGGAGTAGAGCCCAAGCCTGTGGCAGTAGAAGGGTCGCAGCGGCAGATGGCTGTGGGAACTGTGCTTCACCCGGGTTTTCCATTTGGTTAAAATTTGCTTTTCCTCGACCTTTTGCATTGGTGTTAGACTGTGGAATTGCTTCCTGTAGTCTTTCTCTGTGACTGCGGTGCAGAACCATCACAGTTTATGGTAAGTTTGGGGATCACCTTCAGCACAGTGAAGTTTTTCATGCTCCAGTGGTCTTTCTTAAAAATAAGGATTCAGTTTATTTCTAAACAAGGGTATGTGGTTTTCTGTCGCTCTTGTTTTCCTTTGGGATTGAGCTCAGGGCTTTGGGCATGCACAAACTCTACCATGATTAAAACCCTACCCTTGACTCTCTGCCTTTGTTTTGCTTAAGATTGGCCACTGTGGGGCTGGGGATGTAGTTCAGTGGTAAAGAAATTGCCTAGCTCATGCAGGGCTTTGGGTTTGATCACTGGTGACACAAAAAGGGAGGGAGGGAGGGAGAGACAGACAGACAGACAGAGAGAGATAGAGAGACAGAGAGAGAGACAGAGACAGAGAAAGAAAAGGTTACTGTATTGTACTGCTGTGGACAAGGAAAACAAAAAGATGCTCCAGTGTTATTTCTCTCTCTTCCCTAATCATGTAATCTGTCTCCAGAACCAAACACTGAGGCTTTGGGAGCAGGGCCTCGGACACCATTTTTGGTAATGGGATCTATACTATTTTATCTCTTTCTATAAAGATGATTCCTATTCCCTACCGCTAGAGGATGCCTATTTAATGTCGAAGATCAGAAGAAAGGTTGCTGAGTTTGTTGTCTCAGTTTTGTACGGGTACCATTTAAAAAGAGAATAAAAACCATGTATTTTTCATCTGCTCATGCTGGATATTACCCCCGCCTGTGCCCGGTGCCTGATGGGCTGCCGCACCTGGGTCCCCTGTAGGGTCCAGGTTATAGTTGGGATTGGCTAAAGGGAAGCAGGGGCAGAAGATCAGGGAGAGAGGAGAGAACCTTCAGGAACCCCTCACTCCTCCCTGTGGTTCGTCCATGGCCGCATTTCCCTGCTGGAGGCCACAGGTCCAACGGGATGGCATCTCTGTCAGCCCTCCCAGTGTCCCATAAGGGCTCCCTCCCTGTCCCTTCAGGCCTAGAAGGGGTAACAGCTTCTCAGGGCTCCCCCATCCTTGTAGGGAGCTGTTGAAGCTGGAGATTGATCACATATGTGGGGCTAAAGCAGGGCTAGCCCTGAAAACACAGAGAACCCAAAACAAGCCACATTTAATCTGTTCCAGCTCCAAGAAGCCAAGGGGCCCAGGTCAGCCAGGCAAACAAGCTGCTAGGTAGTGGGGTTGCAATTGACATCATCCTTCTGAGTGTATAAACACAAGTGCTGCAGTGGTTGAGCTGTTCCTTCTCTCACATCAGGAGAGTAAGGGCTCCACCTGACCCCAGCTTTTGTCTCTTCTTTATTTTCTCATCCTCTCAAGGTCCTTCACCAAAGAACCTCAAGAGCCCCATGGGTCATGGCATTCCCTTATCCCTAGTGGAATCCTCACTGATGTACCTGACTCTGTAGATTTATAAAAATGAGAGACATAGGCCACAGAATTCAACCACTACAATTTATCTTTAATAATATGTTATTTTACAGGAAATAAAAATATATAATTCAAAAAAATTTTTACACTTTTTAAAAATCACAAACACTACCGGGGAAAAAAAAAAGAGTAACTTTCTGGAAACAGTAATGCCCAGTACATGTTCTTGGTCCATGTATAAAATCAGGCTGTAGCTTTCGTGAATGGCTACAGCAATGCTTCTTTCCCTACTGTGTATTTTGGGTGATCAAAATGCTTGGTCAAGTTTTAAAAAATGAATTATACTGCAGCCAGGTGATTGAAAGCATGCATGCGTTCAGTGAGGAAATGCGATGGATGGAGATGGACAGAGGTAGAAGGTCATCAATACCCAAGCGGCAGCTCTGCCTGAAAGAGGAGGCCTTGGAAGCCAGAGTGGAGAAAATGCTACATTTGCAGAGAGGAATGCATCTCTCTCTGTGAATGGCTCAAGGACAGGCCCTTCCTAAATTCAGAAAACCATTAGATTTGGCTTAAGCTAAGTGAAATAAACAAACCTTGGCTTAAGTGAGAGCTAATTGTCTTCTTCTGCCTTTCAAAGTCATCAAATTCTAAACCAGCATGTGTTGTTTTTCTCTTAGTTCAACTCAGAGGCGACTTGACACGAGCCCCTCCTTCAAAGCGCACTGACATGAAAGCTGGGGAGGCCAAGAACAGAACTGAGTTATGCTGAGAATGTAGTGATGTGCGTGAGACTTGTCTTGTCTGATTTGCCTCTGCCGCAGGGAGGTTTGGGGACAGACGGTGCTGTTTCTAGAACTCTGGCCTGACTCGAGGTTCCCATGGGCCCAGAACACTTTGGCAGTCAGGCTCTCTGCAGGCTTTCTACAGCTTTTAAGCATACCCAGCTCCCTATCAAATCTTTGGAGGCTCAAGGCCACAATTTAGCACCAGACTGTCCCAGTTCTTTCTTAGAAAAGATGACAAAGGCCATAATGAACCATCTAGGGACACCTTAGCTCAGAACAGATATCTGGGGTCCATCCAGGGTGCTTAACATGAAGGCTGGCATTCTCCGGTGAAAATTCACTACAGTTTTTCTCTTCTGAATTCCATTGACTGTTGGAGGCAGAGAATAAAATTGAGGTCTTCTTTTTATCACAATGTACTTCTCTAATGTATTAAGAGTAAGCACTGCTTCTCTTATTTGCCTTGAAATTGATAATATTAACAAGTACAGCTGACGTGATAGGATTTTTACAAAGGAAAATTTCACATATCTCACCGAAGTTATCTTTAAAATGCCATTAATGTAAGCAATTGACTATTACATAGGATTTTTACTTTCAATTTCTTCCATGTACATATTGGTGCAAATGAAATAATAAGGTTTAGATACTGAACATAGTGCAAGGAACAAGAACACAAGAGAAAAAAGCTCTAGAAATCTACTAGTCCTAATGGCTTAAATTCTTCTATTTGAGGTTCCCACAGTAAATCTTGTTTCTAATAGTGATACTATGTCCAGTTTTTTTTTTTTCTTAATTCTCAGGCGTTATTCTGGAATTTTAGGGGTAGTGAGGTAGGGTGAAGGATTGTAGTCAACATTTTCATTCTGAGATTTAAAGTCATCTGATAAAAGGAATCAATCTTCCAGATTCAAAGTAACTTCAGCATTTTATGTTTAGGAATTACCCATGGGTCTAGTTAGTCCTGTTCAGAATAGTTTTTTAACATTAGAATGCTTGGCAGACAGGGAAGATTTATTGTTCTACCTAGATTTTAGTTAAGTTAAATTTTGCCTTTTTTTTTTTTTAATTTGTACAACTGCAGACCATTTATTCTTTTAAAAATAAATGCTGATTTGACATAGATTACTTGTGTCAAAATACCATGATATCTAGATTGGTCTGGAGTCATGCTAAGTGATCATCTAGTTTGATAACTATGTATAGGAAATAGTTTTAAGTAAATAACTCACTGAGACTTTGGAAAACACTAACATCCTCTCTTTTTAAATAACACTCATAATAATACTCTGCAAAGTATAATGCGATTCTGCTATTTAAAGATCACACTGGGAGACTGAACACTGATAAAAAAACTTCTAATGCCAAGTACTCATTGGATATTTTATAATCTCATATATGAAGCAATTGCACTTTAAAAAACCTGTCAAACTGGGCCAGGAATTTGGCTCAGTGGTAGAGCTATGGTTTAGTTGTGGTAGGCCCTAGGTTCATCCTACCAAAAGAAACAAAATAAAACCAGAATTCTGGTCACATTAAATCTAACATTTTCACTTTTATCTTACTTAAAAGATACTACATCTACATTAATTATAAAATGCTATTTGGGGGAGTTCATCAAGTATTCCATGTTTAAATTTTGTTTGATCATTGCTTTTTATAACATTTCACATGAGTTTACACAGTAGCTACGATTAAACTATGTAAATTTGCTGAAATATTTTGATGCTGAGTTTACACTATGCCAAACATTTAGAAATATACTAAGCCATGACTCATTGCTACGCGATTTCTTATAGAGTATGACTCAAACCATGTTTCCTAAATAAAAACACAGACAGATGAATTTTACTGTAACAATCCTCTTAAAAAGTATGTTTTAGGAAGGGCCTCAATATCAACTCAAAAGAGCTCCAGAATATATAACGAATGGACTAAACTTTTCATTATTTAATTCTAATACTTGGCTTCAGATAGCCACATACCACCTCCCCTAGAAATAGAATGAAGAGTATTAATCAGAATTAACTGTTTTAACAACCGTTTTATTATTTCTTGTTGAGCAGAAAATTCCTACAATCTTGTGGATTAATATTAGTACTAACATTAGTAATATTAGGATGGATATTATGAAATAAATAACCTGGCAATTGGACACAGAATTCCTAAAGGGAAGGTGTAGCAAACTGATGCTAGCCAATGGAGTCTGTCCTGGTAAAAGTAATACTATAGCGACTAGACTACCCACATCTACAAACGTTAGGGTAAAAAGTGCTAATGGCTTTTGACATCACTGTCCAAATACAGGGTCGCTTAAGCAATCACAAGGCAGCTTGTCTGTCTTGGGCGTTTCTGCACGTTGACCTTCTAGAGAAACGCATGAAGTTCCACTTGATCTGATTCAACACTATGCTTATAACAGCAGTAGTGCAGACATTTAACACAGAAAAGACAATAACTCCATAGGGATTTAAACAAACTACACACTACATGCTATGCCATTCAACGGGAAAGCTTCCGTCAAAAGCCCACCGGACCTTAACAGCTGGCTGTTTCTTCCCATGTCACATACAGAGCTCAGGGAGGGGAGGTTTTACAGACACTGCCGACACCTTCCACGAAGTATCCGGTCAGCACGCCTGTAACCCGAACCACTGCTGAAATATTTGTTTACTCTGTTTTATTAGGGCAGTTTCATTCTGTTTATGTGCTCGCCCTTTTACATTTCTCCAAGGAGTCATTTCCAAAGGATCTCCCAGATGCTGCATAGCAAAGTGTGTTCTCACGACTGTCCACAAAGGTCAGCATGCTTACTGGTGTTGGACTGTGAAGAACAGGAAGTTTGTGTTGCATCTTGTGTCCTTAATGGAGTCCGACAACACAGGACGGAACGCATGAGTCTCAGAACAGGAGGCCTGAGGATGACAAAGACCCAAGGGTCAATTATTGAATTAATTGATAAAAATCTAAGAGCTTGGAGGTCCCACTTTTTCTTTCGAGAAGAGGTTTCACTCATATATGCAAAGATCTGTAAAAAGCAAAGGGGAGAAACGATGTTAGTTTATACTGTAGCAATGGACAGGCTTACATCCTATGCTAGTTCCTGCAGACTAACCATGTTTTTTGTTTAGTAGTGGTAGTGAAGAGGGTGGGTAGTGAAATCTCATCCTTCTTCCATATGTAACTCATAACATAATGAATGTATTTTTTCCTTGAACTCGATGAGAGCATGGTTTCTGCGGATTATAATTAACATTGACACCATGCACAACTGTCTTGTTACTGGAAAAACGTCCAATACCAAGTACTCTTTTGAATGTTTTATATTCTCATTTACAACGCAATCACACTTTTAAAACCTGCCAAACTGGGCTCAGGAGTGTGGTTCAGTGGTAGAGGTTTTCTGGACACCTAGAATAAAATCTTTTAAAAATATCAGTGGTAGTAATAATATTACTACTGTGCATTGATCAATAGCCTAACACATGTCATGAATTGTACTGGCTACTAAAATTGCTTTATTCCTAGGCCTTACAAAAACTTGGAAGCTTAAGTATGGTTTCCTTTCAACGGGTGAGGCTGTGATCTTCAGGAATGTTGATGACAACATGTCGTGCCTCTTTCCAAAGCCCTGATCTGCTTTAATAGTCATAATTCAACAAGACAGGGCATGCAGCAGATTATCACCAGTAGGAGTATGAGTACTGGTCACTGGACTGCTTCAGTTGAATCATAGCTCTGGCTATAACTTTGGCAACACAGATAAGAAAACTAAACTCTGTGCCTCAGTTTCCACATCTGTCGAATGGTGACAATAGTAACAATACCTGCTTTACAGGGATGCTGGTAGGATGACGGGAAGATCTGCATTGGCTACTTTCACACGTGATAAGCACTCCCCAGTGTTAATTGTTATTATCACCACTTTAGCAATGAGAACACTGAGGTGCAGAAAAGTTAGGGCCTTTTCTGAGTGTCCAGGGCTGTCTAGTGGTCCATTCAGGACACAAATCCAATTCTCCTGCTGCTGCCTGTGCATTGCTAATTGAGAAGGGCATCCAGGCCTGTATTAGAGCATAGATTGGTAGAACAATGTGCTAAGCACTGGGGAAGGGCCACATCTCTACACTTGTGTTCGTGTTTTAAAATTGGTCACCTCGCTCTTATCTGATTCCCTGGCTATTTGAGGAGCAATAAAACTTTTTGAGCAGATTGCACGTAACAGAACAGTACAACTTGGTAAAGATAGAACACTTCCACATAGCTTGCAGAAAAGAAGGAAACAAATGTGGATCAGACCTTGTCATGAAGTTTCAGGGACTCTCTGACTTGTGATAGTCTCTGACTTAGGGAACCATCCTCTCCCTCCCCAGCAAAAGAAGGAGTAGTTCATTTTCTTTTCCCCTGGTACTTACTCTGCAGGCATCTGAGAACTGGTCGTACCAAGCAAATTGCAGGGAGAGCAAAGAGTAGTCATCTTTGCGTTGCTTATGTTAGGACAATAGCAGAAAGGTTTGGCAGCCGGAGGTGTTTATGCCAGAGAATCTTGGCATAGGGAGCGGAGAAAAGATTTGGCCAAAGAGCAAGGAAAAAGAAGAATTGATAGCGGGTTTCCCAGATCACAGAGAAAAGAAAACAGGCAGAGATATGCAGCAGAGTACTAGTTTTCTTGTAAATTAAACTACTTTAGATGTGAAATATACAGTACAGTGTATTAAAGAGGTGATCCTAGAGGTTAGAAATTTAGGATAATGGTGTATATAAATCTGCTGGATTAAAATATATTACTCGGTACATACACACAAGTGTGTGTGCATAAATGAACACTTGATTATAGAAAAATCTGGAGCTGACTTTGTGTTTTAGTTTGGGCAGAGAACTTGCTGAGGCTAAGTTGTCAGCAAGACGAGGGTAAGGCGTGGCATCTGCAGTCAGAGCTTCCACTATGGCAATGAGTCAGGTTTTCAAAGAATCTTCCCCACGGTTCCTGATCACTTTAGAGTGTGACAGGGTAATGAGAAGTGAAAGATGCTTCCAGAGAATGAAGCAATTCTGTACTCTTTCCTTTCCTTTTCATCCACTACAAAGGGTAATTTTTAGAATTACTTAAAATACGCATTATGCATTTCACAAGGGGGCCGCTAGTCTGTGGAAGACAATATCTTCTTCAGTGACCCTTGAAGTTCTTGAGGTAAGCTTTGTCTTCAACCTTTGGGTCTTTTTTTTTTTTTTAAATCTTGAGTTTAACACTTTTCACAGTTTGTTTGTCTTGTTTTTCAACTGTGCTAAAATCTACATAACATAAAATTTACTATTTTAGCTATTTTCAGGTGTACGATTCAGTGGCGTTAAGTACATTCCTGTTAACTATCAAACTGTATGTTTGGATTTTTAATTTTTCTGTATATAATGATGTTTTGAATTTTTTTTTCCTTTTGGTGACAGTGTCTCACTATGCTGTTCAAACTGAGCTTGAAATCACTATATACCTGAGGTTGGCCTCAAACTCACAGAGATCCTCCTGACTCAGCCTCCCGAGTGCTGGGATTACAGGTGTGCACCACCACCCCAACACTATAATGATGTTTTGATAGATGAATGGTCTCCATGGCTGGGGAGAGACTGTACTCCTTGGGCTGGCTGATTCTTAACAGGCAGTGGAGGACTCGACTGGTAGAGTGTCTTTGAAATACAGCAGTACTAACCAAGCCAGAAACACGCCGTATGCCAGAAGCCAGTATTCTACCACCTTACTCATCCCAGGGTCAGGACCTGCAACTAGGACTGCACTGCCCATGGGGCTTGGAGCCAGCTGAGGTTATTCCAAGTAGCTGATCCTGAACTGTCCGCCTTGCTGTCTGTCCATCCCAGCAGGGGCTGTGGCCTGGGCTCTCCCCTCTCCAGTCTCTTCTGCCTGCCCAATGCTGGTGCTTTCCTAGCTGGCCCCGCGCGGTGCCCTGCCTTGTTACCCTGAGCCTCTCCCGTGTCCCCTCCTGCAAACCCATCTGACCGACTGTGACATGAAAGAACATCGAACAGCAGCCATGGCCACCATCCGTCTCCAACCTGAAACCGAGCCTGGGACTCAGCAGCCGCGCACTCCCCTGGTCCCCAAGTCTAGCTGATCCTGGGGTTTTAATGAAATGCATGGGGCCTGGGCAGTGAAAGAATGCTGGGTCAGTGAAATTCTGCGATTTGGATTCTGAGTCTGGTGGAATCTGTGTGCTTTTTGAGTATACATCTAACGCATTCACCGTGAGAAAAGAGCTAACCTAAAGAAGCCAAGTGAAGCCGGGCATGGTGGCACACACCTTTAATCCCAGCACTCAGGAGGCTGAGGTAGGAGGAGCGTTGTGAGTTCGAGGCCAGCTTGGGCTACAACATGAGCAAGGCTGGCCTGAGCTACATAGGGCGAACCTGCCTCAAAAAAAAATAGGGCTGAGAGTTTGGCTCTGTGGCTTAAGTGCCTGCTTGGCAGGCAAGAAGTTGTGCATTCGATCCCCAGTACCAACCAAAGAAAAAAAAAAAGAAGCCAAGGGAATTTTCATTCTTTAGCGCAGGCCTCTCCACAGGGCTTTCAAAGAGCACGGAACTTGTGACACCTACAAAGCAGCACAGATGAGAACTGGTGCCACTTTATGGTTCTCTGAAGCAGCTTCCCAGGGAATACTTCATCTGGGCACTGCCCAGGGGCTGTTTATTTAAACTACTTTCCTATCTTTAATGATGTTATGAAGTGGGTTCAGAAACTTAGAGTAAATGAGGACGGTATTTGACTGACCCTTGAAATCATCTAGGGAGTTGAAAAACATTTGATGCCTTTCTCCCTTCCTCAGAGACTTGGACTCATTAAGTCTGAGCGAAGACGTGGCTGTGGGGTTTTCACACCCTGCTGATCTTCTGACCACTGTGATGCTAACACTAATGCTGATGTGTGCTAAGGTTAAGGACCACGGCTTTAAAATGTTACCTAAAACCTGAAATGCTTTCAAATATTCATTTATCTCACTTAAAAAACCGAAGATCCACTTAGGCCTGGTCAATCAAAACAACGAGCTTCTCGATTTGGTTCCTGCTCATTAATGTACAATCTGATTTACTTCTGGAAATTTCATTCCACGGAGATAGCAGCTAACCCTAAGGGAGAGTATTATTACTGTAGCTGACATAGTGCAGAGCAAATTGAAAAGTCTTATTTTGTTTAAATCTTAAATAAACCTACAAAATCTTATTATTCCCATTTTAGAGAGTAGGAAACCAAGATCACACTCTAGGCCAGTAAGGAAACCATGAAGTCAAACTGAAGCAGTGGGAAACCAAAATCGCTTTTAGCCACTACACATTGTGCTGCCATTTATATAAAGAGCTTCTGAAATAAAGTTCCACATGAAACTCACAAATGACTGGCAGACTTTTGGGTTTGCAGAAGACTTCCCTTCAAAGGTGGCATGAAGGCTGGTGGCCATCACTATTCCTGTTTATAGATCAAAAAACTCTCTCTTTCCAGGTAGCTGTTTGGCTTTCTTGGGGGCTCCTTTTTCCTTTATTCTTATCCATAGCTGAAATGCAGGCATTGCTTGCGATTGTGTTTCTCTGCCTTGTGGAAGAAGTAGGGTGTCCTGGACTATAAGTTTTGTAAAATTAATTCTTTATAAAATATTTTTGATGGGGGGTGGGGAGAAAAATTTTCAGGTATTCAGTGCTTTAAAGAATTCAGGGCTGAGCCCGGCGTGGTGGCTCACGCCTTTAATCCCAGCACTCAGGAGGCTGAGGTAGGAGGAGTGTTGTGAGTTCGAGGCCCGCTTGGGCTACAATGCAAGCGCAAGGCCGGCCTGAGCTATATAGTGCGACCCTGCCTCAAAAAACTAGGGCAGGGAGTTTGGCTCAGTGGCGTAAGTGCCTGTCTGGCAGGTGTGAGGCGGTGAGTTCGAACCATGGTGCTGGGGAAAAAAAAAAAAAGAATTCAGGGCT